>JAZBGY010000419.1:0-63464 GCA_037414755.1 Lydus trimaculatus | reverse complement strand
CATGTACATGATAGCAGCACGATTTTATACGCCTCACTATGTGTTGGCAAATTTTTATCAACGCGCTACATACGATCGCCGCTTTGCTCTCCGCTTTCATCGCTGCTTTGCTCGCCGCTTCACTATGTGTTTAGCCTAACGATCGATTTAACAGAGGAATAATTAAACTGGCACTATGAGCTTGTGTTGTTTCAGTCATCGAAATAGTGAAATATCAAAATTTACTTAATCGACCTGACAGGTTGTGCTTTATTACGAACGGTGTGGACAAATAAGACAACGGTTACCTGTCGTTTGAATGTCAAGTCGTCCATGTTCAATTTGGTTGAGTATAATATCACTTCTAGTTTTGTCAATTACGACACCATAATGAAATGTTTGAAATCTTTCACATTAGATTGGAGTCGAGTATTGGTCTTTATTTTTGTTTAACAATAATTGAGATAATTTATCAAAATTATTTTCGTTTATTAACTGAACACAACATATCTCGAAACCATTTCATAGTATTTCAAACGTCATCAACATCATTAATAATCTAATCTAATAGAGCTTCGTCATTAAATGCGATGGAGAAAAATGAAAGACACTTTTACTAATCGATAATCTACACCATTTATCGAATATTAAAAAGGATAATAACATGAGAAATAGAGAGAAAAACGAATACTTATACAGACAAATATAGATGTAATCAATTAAGCGTATATTATTGATACTGAAATTCGCAATAGTTACAGTTACAATTTCATATATTGTTTTTATTAATAAAAAAACCTGTCAGTTAATGTACAATCGAAATAGAGTTTAAGCAAAAAACTATATACTGAAAATGACAGTAAATCAGACTGATGCCTATTTTCAACAAAACAAAACAAAACAACCAAATAGTAAATAATTGCTATGGAAAAGTTTGAATCAAACAACAACGATGATGACGTTGAAGACGGGTGAAGTTGTGGTATTTTGATAGTTTATTATAGAAACGATACAGTCTTGTTTGTGATGTAAGTTGGCGCCACTGTGTTTCAACGAACGGAAATGTTGATTATTTTGCTACATACAAATATTTTTTGATTATTGTTTTGTTTAATTTAACGCAAATCTTTTATGATTAATTTCCATAATTTTTCTGATTTTGCGGCAATTTAAAAGAAACAATTTTATTAGAATTCCTGAATTCTGCCAAAATTGATCCATCGCCAATATAGTTTGTTCTTTATTCGTAAACATAACCGATAATATAGTTGAATAATATTTAAATAAAATGACTGAATTGTTATTTAGATATGAAAAACTAGAGAACAGACAGCTTGTTCAGTAGACAGTTATAATTTAATTTTATTTCAAGGCGTAGATGTTGACAATATTACATAACTTTTTGCTTCAATTATGTCTCATTTAAATTTTACATGATTCTTATTATTTTAATTAAAATCAAAATTTACTAAACTTTCTATAGTTGTAATTATGCCGTGTTACAATTAATATCACGTATAAGTTCAACAATAAGTATTGTCAAATAGAGTCTTCATTCATATATTGATCGTTATAATACTTTTGAAAACTCGTTCCCTTTACCACATTTTCGTAATATGTCTTCTCGTACATCATTTATGGTGAAATTACGCTAGAATCGATGCAATTCCGAATATAATTCGAACGTGATCGCGATCTCTAATTTTGAAACGACAAATAAACAAAATCCGAATCAAATTGATTGTCGAGAATACGAAATGTATAAAAAATTTTTTTTTGTCGGGATAAACATTTGATTAAACTCCTTAGTTAGAATGTCAATATTACCACATATTCGTAAATTTCAAACGATTTTATTATTCTGTTGTGAAGGCTCAAACGATATTCCGCTTCGAGTTGAATTAATAGGAACAAACAAATCACCATTCCCTACAAATAAAAGTCGCAGCTGTTCCGTTGTAACATTATCTTCGTTATATCAAATGTTCGTTTTTTTTTTTGGTCTTTTTCTATGTGTATATTAGTCGTACATTTAGACTTCATCATAATTACTTAAACGATGTATGTGATCACTGGTGTATAGTTCAATAAAGTTCGGAAATGTAGTTTTACTGTCAAAAGCGTCTGTCCGGTCAATTTATTGATTGGCAAAAATCTAACCATAAATATATCATCCTTAGCTGCTATCGTCGACTAAAGCTAACATATCTGTATGTCAATCTTTATACGCGTATTGTTGCTATTTTATTAAATACAAACAAAAAGAGAAAAATATACGGTTTATTTTGCAGTACCGAAATGTAAATTAATGCAAGGTGTTCAATAATTAACCACAATTTATAAAATATGAGATGAAATGTTAACGATACCAAATCCAGAAAGCTCTTCTGTATTGGTAGAATAAATTAAAATTGCAATATTCATATGTAATTATTAACAATTTTGATTAGAATAGTTTAATATCAAAACAAAGTTTTAAAAGACGTCTTGTTCCATTAGAACGTTCACTTTTATCTACAGCCAGACTAACTATAGATATCAGGATTATGCGTTGTTTTCTTGATGCTGTCATCTTCTATAAAATAAAACATGAGGGGTCCGGGTGTTAATATTTCATTCTATTTCAGGTACAGGACATTTCCTGATTTTTTTCTTCTCAGTATAGAACATTAAGTTGTCAAAATAGTTATAAATAATGGAGGAACGATGAAAGTTGGGTAATATCCGAGTGCAATCTGTATTTTCCAAACGATAAAGACTCCATCTTAAATTTACATTTTCTAAATTTTAATCATCCCCATTATAAATATTTATATATCTATATATATATATGTATCTATATGTATATCTATATATAAGTAAACATTTTGTTTATTACACAAAAGTATCAAATTACACTAAAACTTAATCTTTAGTTGAATATCCTGCTGGTTTCCTGATTACGACTTTATTCATGTTTATTTCAAACAAACTAAATTGTTATTAAAACAGAAACATCAGTGAATACAATGACGATATAACTCTCCACATCTTAGATTGCGTCTTCACCTTATTTACATTAAATTCGTGGTAATGCCGCTTTATTAACACACCCAAAACAGGAAAATTTATTGTTTCCATTATTTTCAACTTTTGCTTAATATAAACCGTTTTTGTGCACATTTGTGCGCGAAATATTGTTTCCAAAAAACGAACAAAAACAGAAAATAACAAAAGGATTGGACGAATAATGAACATATTTGGTACAAATATTGTAGTTTCTAGTCTCTACCGTTTTTCAGCTATCAATTATTAAGTCGCCCGGCGCATCCACCATTTATTTACAAGAAGAAAAAAATCCGCTTCGATTACTGTAATCTTTATTAATGTCAGCAATTATTTATTTAATTTCTATTGTTTATATTCAAGCCTTTTTCTACATTTTATTTTTGTAAACGTGTTATTTGATTCTTGAAACATGACAAAATTTAACGAAATTTATCATTGGAGACAAGTTGTTGAAGTCTATATTTTAAAATTGTCGTTGTCTCAGGTATCGTTATATACTCAAATAAAAATTTATCACCAGAATTATAATGTTGTCACCCTTACTTTGTTTTCTTATGTAAATATTATAAAGTACTTGTTATTATTACCAAGAGAGTTAGAACTTTCTAACTAAAACTGTACGATTATAACTCTCTGTAACAAAGTTTCCTTCTGTTTTTTCTTTATCAGGATCGTGTTTATTGAAGCTTTACTGTTCTACCTTATTGCTTATATGAAAATGCTCCTTTATTAATGTTGTTGTTTTTTTTCTCGTAATAGAGTCCGACAAAAAAGCCTTTGTATATTGAAAATTGCTGGATAAAATCGAGCCACTGATGCAGCCGTTGTAATCGATTAATGTGCAAATGCGGTAGTATATTATGCGATATTGACTACCAAATTATAATTTGGGGTGTAAACGATGGGTCACTATTTTAAAATATAATCCTAATGTTCTATAGACTGGAAAAAAATATGATTTATGTGACATTTAAAATGTATCAAAAAATATAGAAAAAAAAAAGAATTGTTAAAAATCACAAAACCTCTCACATTCAATACAATTTTTTCCCATACCTTTTTCTATATGATAGAAATACATACATATATATGTATGTATATAAGAATAAAATCCATTCGATTCAAGAAATAGATGTCCGAAATATACCGCAAACATAGTGTTAGCATGATAAAAGAAAATCTAGTTTATGGAATAAATTATTGAAAGCCCCTTTTATACCATCTTCAATATCTTCTATTGTCACATCTTTTGAATATGATAAAATTATTTTTGTCTCTGTTTCCTTGCAATCTTCAACACTTTAAAATATGATTTGATGATCTTTTATCATACTCATTCGTTATTCTTTTTTTTTTCTCTTCTGTTCATCTGCTTTTGACATTTTCTCGATCATATATACTTTTATAACGTAAATATTTTTCAATAACTCAATATTTAAATTGGAATAAATAGACGTGTGTAAAAGTTGTAGTGACAGAAAGTCCCTAACGTATTGACCCAAATATTTTTAGATAGATGGAAAGGCCCGATATGTGAATATTTTACATATTCTGAAAAACTTATTGCTACAGGGAGATCATGACTTACTACAAAAACATAGAAAATCAAATTGTATATTCAAATTTACGAAAAAAACTCTATTATCACTACATAAATAAATAAAAGACAACTTAATTTCCCCAAACAATAGAATCATGGTAAGTGTAGTTTATCTGTTCTTGTTGTTATCGAGCCGAAATGTCGACAATTTAAAGACCAGTCTACAAAAACAGATATGTTTTGAAGTTTTATAATGTAATTGAAAACGATTTAAATTTTCGTAGAAAGTATAGTTGAAATAATAAACAAAAATAATCGTACATATCGAGCTTTAAAGTTTACCAGATTTCACAAGAAAGAATATGAACAAACCAAGAAATGGACAATTACTTATTCAACAAACTTAGACTGAGTTTCTGTATTCAAATAACACTAATGAGGGCTGTAACCCAAGTTTATATCTTGATATGACACATCTTAAAGCCACACCAATTATTTTTGTTTATAAAATCATTGTTATAGTTGATTGAGAGATAGTTGAAATGTATTTCGCTATTAATAATCAAATGCGATAATTTTGATCTATATAGAAGCATAAGCCAGAAAAGATGGTTCAATTTGATAATGGGGCAATGGGTTGGAAACGATTGCAGAACAAGCAAATTCTCGTTTGTAACATATACGAATATATTATCGTTTAACTAGGTGCGGTTTTAGGGGATTAAATTCCCACCTGATCTATTTTTCTAAGTCAATTAACATAAGATGAACTGTGAATAAATAAAAAATTAATTATAATAAAAGCTAATTATTGTTATAGAATTTTATAATCTTTAAACAATATCGCAATGAGGATATATAGGACTTAATTGTGTTTTATGTTGGTTAAATAATTTATTTAGTTTGTTCGATGGTGTATACAATAGACTATTGCAGATATCCCGAGGGTATAATTATATTATACAAAGAAACATCTTGTCTTATTATCTTGGGACTCGGTGCATTTTCCTCTGCCTGAAGAATAATAGTTTGCATTTTTTTTTGAAACGTATTGGAAATAGTTAAAAGTTTTACTATAAATCATTAGTGACATTTAATTCTTTCTAGTTTTAATTATGCAACTAATTAGGGTATTTAAAGCTTGTTCTTGAGGTAATTGTGAGTTACAAATACTAACATACGCCAACATGTACTTGGGTTTGTTCATATTACCCACAACTGTATAGCCATAAATGGCGTTAGATAAATTCATTTACATTGCTGTTATACCAATGTAAATAACATTTAAATATAAATATGTATTTTGCTTATAGAATAATAATAATAATAAATAGAATAATTAATTAATTTGTAATTAATAACAAAGCTATTGATAAAATATATCAATAGGTGATTTTATGGGAAAGTTAATTAAAAATTTTAATTGCATCGAAATCGTATCAAACAATTATTTCTATTCAACGTTTGCACGATGGAAAGAAGATGACTTTATTTAAGATAACTTCAGGAATGTTTGTAGAGAGCTTGGCCCCTTTTATGCAAAACAGCGAATTGTGAAATTTACTTCTGCATCAGAAAAGTTTTTTGTAAACAGAAAGTTTTATTTTTTCAAGTGGATAATAAAAGAGTTTAAACAGTAATTTTGCATAGACAAGTACAAGACAGTGCAAACGAACAAAATTCAACTTTTTAACAAAGTTTTAACAATATAAAACTATATAAAAATAAGTTGAAATTTTTACTAAAATATATGCCAAACAAGAAACCATAAGAGAAATCCTGTCATAATAGACGTGTGTTAAAAGATAATAAGAGCTTCTCTACAACTTTCAACTATAAACAAGAAATCTTAGTAATGAATATGTTTCATTATTGAAACAAAAAAAAAAGCCACTATTTATATTTGAAAATAGCAAAACCCGATGTAGATACATAAACGTTCCAACATAGCCCCAAAACTTCATCCCATTTATCTTGACGAATCCCCCCGGCGAAATCCCATTGCCTCCACGTAAGCCAGCCCTATTCTACACCAACCAACAGCAATACCAAAAACCTTCTCCTTATACCGACATTGCTACCAATACAACCGCACACGATCGTAACTACTGCTCTTCGATCGATTAACGCCAAACTTTTTTCAACTTGTTTCATATAACTTTCAAAGGGTCCATTTATATCAATATTAAACGAAAACCAAGAAGATATTGACAGTTTACTTTGTGTATTCCAATCGAATAATGTTAAACGACAGTATCAGGAAATAGATTTTGTTTTTTCTTTTCATTTTTAGTTCGTTTCAAAATTAAAATTACAATATTGTCAATTGCGGATGTTCTCAAAGAATTTTATTATAAATTCCATCAAGATAGTTAATCAAGATTCGATAATTTCCTGTCTATTGTACTCAAAATGAAAATAATGACTTTAGAACAATCTGCAAGATCTTCAATAACGGTTCATTAGCAATGCGATTGTATCCTGTTATTCTATAAACGTGGAACATTTAAATTGTAAAAATCTCATGCCACATTATTCGTTTCTTTATATTACGATATTATAACAATTCGGTTCATAGTTCTATCATGCTGATGAATATGTACATCGGTTATGTTTATTATAGAACAACCCTACAGCCATACGTTGATATTCGATTTTCGATATTCTTTTTGACATTCTATAAAAGATGATTTTTGAATTTTTTCACATTTACATCACAAATACACCTTATTTTCCATTATAAAAAGGAAATTTATACGAGAAAGTGAGACCTTCTTCTACTGACAATACTAGAAAATTACAACTTTTCAAAAATATTTTTAGTCATGAGATCTGTATATTGATCGAAAATGAGAGAATCGCGTGATAACGAAAAATTCTAAATAATATAAAAAGATGTTAAACAATACATGTGATAATTTACCAGACAATGAACAATTATAATTGAAACTGAAATGCAAAATATTCATGTGTTTGATAATTTCAGTCAAATCTCGAATAGAATTCGATTTACTCGAATATTTCGTACATAGATGGATAAACGTCTTCGTAATACAGTTATAGTAATAATAATAAAAGCTCGCACATGCTTTACGTTATAAAAATGTAATAATCTCGAGAATTTCCTCTAAGAAAGTCATAAATACCACACAGTCTTCGTTTATTTATCTGGAAAACTACCAATGAAAATTAGGCCTAATTCTTTCGTATTCAGTACAAAATCCAGCAAAAAGTCGCAACTATTTGTATTTGAATGCAACGTGTATTGCCATGCTTTATTGTGGAAAATTTGATTTTAAAACGAATTTTTCGGTTTATGAATTCAATTTAGACGGTTTTTGTAGTACGAAAATTTCGAGTAAATTATAATGGAAATTTAATTAAAATATGCCGTAATTTAGTAATTTAATAAAGTAACAATAAATTAAATTATTGTTTCCTATCATGATAAATAATTGGTCGTAAAAATGGTAAATAAAGCATTTTGTCCTTTTATATATATACCATATAGATCCTCATTGTTAGATCTTAATTTCCTGATATCGTTTGCGGTTTAACAATACAAAGACCGATTGCAGGATACGAAATAAATTTATTTTCTTCCGAATTATAATTGAGATATTTTTGTATTCCTCTTATTTTTTTGTTATTTCTTTTACATCAGTTGAAATTTCCTTATATTTTAAAAATGTTGCATTAGGGGATAAAGAAATTTAGACAATAACCCATAACGTATATTGAAACATTTTAACTTTGACAAATAAAACTTTATAAAAAAAGAAAGTTTTCATGTTATTGCTGAATTTCGAAATTCTTCAACATCCGTTTGTTGTTTGTAGTTCGATGGGAAACTTTTTTTGTGAATTTGAAAACAACACATATTTTTGTCAAATATAGCAAATTTGATTTAGTTATAATTTAAATAAATAATAATAAGAATAAATAGTAGAATAAGAAACTTTTTATTGTTAGTAGTATCGGACGTGTGATAGCTAGTCCGGCGCATCCACCATTTTCGACCAATCCACTTTTATGTTGTGAAATGTCAGGAGATAAGTGTTTGTTGTTTGTATCTGATGAGGGTAATGTTTAAAATTGCAGTCAAGCTTCCTACAGAAATGCTGCACGAATTGTTTTATGGATTTTTTCTAAAAGTTGATTATCAATTTAAAATTCAATAGAAATCGATAATTTATTTAGAACGATATTCCTGTTTTGTTGTTATTTTCTGTCAAACTTTAAAACGTAAAAACAACTGGTCTACTATATATTATATATCGAAAGCTTAAAAAACTTGACACAATAATACCCTAAGGGAGTAGTTGTCAACTTTGTATCTGAGACGGCGAATCGATTTGCTAAAACAGAACAAAAGAACATATGGTAGCGTATATGTTAGCTTAATAAAAAAAAAACTTTTATATTCAAGATAGTTGATAGATGACATAACACGATAATTTTATATGGATGTTCGTTAATAAAACATTCAAAGTATTGTCAATCAAGTTTATACAGAATTTATACAGAAATATTGAATCAAAGTTATTAAAATTAAATCAAAATAAAGAGAACATGATAAGGTTGTTAGTTTACGTTAGTAGATACACGTAGTGTCAAGGTCGTTGTACGTGGGTGGCTTACATAATTCTCTTGGCACCAGTAATAACGGAATTTTGCTCTAGATGGTTTAATGAATTAATCAAATTTAATTATCTATCCCAAGCATACAAGACCAAATTCCAAACTTGTAATCATCGTAGAGACATATTCGTCTAGTTTCACATCGTCTAGTTTATTATTACTATTATCTAAAACATATCTAATTTGTACGTTCTCGTTAGTTGATAATTCACTCATCAATGATTTACCATTCAAAAGTTAACACTAATATTACAAAATTAAGATTGAATCTATATGAATGTGTCTCATTTTTTCATGAATTAACATAAATTCAAATAAATTAGTGTTAATTATAATTTTATGTAACAAAGGTCATTTTTTTTTATAAGTTTTGTATTATTAATTAATAGAATTGTTATTGCTCTGAATTTTCTGCATTTCTTGTTTCCTCAATTTCCTTAGCATCTTCCCGTAAATTTATCTTTAATTTATTAAATATTGCCTAAATTATTCACTAATCGTAAGATAATCATGAAATTCATCCATTAGTTGCACAACTGGATAAACTCATACAGCATGTTTCTCCAACCTATGGTCAATCTTCGGGTATCTTTATATTATGACATTTAAAAGCCGATGTAAGTAGTCCGGAAATAGGGAAAATTGAGATTTATCTCTAAGAATTTTCCCAAACTTATTGAACAAATCCTGTTTGACAATAACGAAAATATCTAGAGGACTATTTATTTTTAAAGGTAAAGAAAGTGTTAAAGAAACATAAATCTACTACGTTCCGTTATTAATACTATAATAGAAGAGAATTCTTGGAAATTAATATTTTCCTCTCATCTTTGGACTGATTACTACTTTTACCGGTCAATTTATCCTTAAATGTTACAATATAAATTACTAAAAGCTCGTTATATTCTTTCTACAAATAAACAAAATACTTAAAGACCAACCATAGCATTCTCTATGTTAAAGGTAATCCTACAGTAAATACAGATAAAATTAAATCAAGCATGAATTTTCAATATTACCACAGGCACGTTTGTTTGTAATTTTAGATTGTAGTCAAGTTTCTTAGTTTTACTTTGCAACTTAACAATCATAATGTTACTTTAATGTATATACAAGTTAATCTTCAAAGAAATACAACATCTATCTAATTTCAAGTTATTGATTGACTCAAGTTTTAAGTTTATAATAAGATTGAAATTTAATCGATAATCTGATGTATTAGATGAAAGCCACTGCTTTTGATACAAAATAAGACCGAAATTTCGCAATTTGATAATATTGAAAAAAAAAGAGGTGAATTTGTATTCTTCACAAACTGCCCCTAATAAAAAACACTTGAAAAAACTGTTGGCGACTTTTTCAACTTTTAATACGATTATTATAAGGGTAATTTTACAGTTGTTGAATTGTGTTGATCAACAGTAATTGTAGTTTTTAATTGATCAATATGCAACACAATTGCTGTTCAACTATATCTCTATAACTTTATAGTTGTCCGGTTGTGTGAAGTCGCAACAATTGTATGTTTGTTATTAGAGTAATTGATTGATTAACAACATTAATTATCGAAATCTTTGTGTTGCTAAAATTCAAATGAAATCAAACTATGAAAGAATACAATCAATAGTTGATCAACAAATCTGTTGAATATAAATAAAAAACCGTAATCTTACGAAAATAGAGAACCAGATCAGTGTAATCCTCTCATAACGAATATCACTCGTTCGTATGCCAATTTGTTTGCAAACAAAATGCAGAAAATAGAAAAATTTGCAACTGCTGCATCAATATCAATTTTCAAGAGATAAGTTTTGAAACAATACGTATTTACGTTTTCAACGTATGATCTGTGAATTGTTTAGGGAATTCACTGGTAAACTATTTCTTGTCTTTGCTTGTAATTCGCTTATTATCAAAATCTACTCTACACTACTCAAACTATCAAAATTGCATAAGTTCAGTTCAGATATTTGTAATGTTTCGACAAAAGTCTAGAGTAATGGTTCCCAAAGTGTGTTCCATGGAACCTTGGGGTTCCACTAAATAATTTTAGGGCTTCATGCGACAGCAAAATAATTTGCAATAATTTCATGAAACGTAGTTGTATGAAAAATTCTTCCGTACACCACTTGCAAAGCTTCAAACTTTCCTATGATAGCGGTCTATTGCTATTTTATTGAAGGTTAGGATGTTTGTAGGTATGTGCGAGTGTTCTGCGATATGTCAAATATTGCATTAGGTTTTCGCCGAAAAATAAGTTTGTGAATCACTGGTCTAGAGTAATCAACACACTTTTGTAATCTACAAAATGATATCATCAACAGTTGACCGACAAAATTGTCACAGCAAAGAAAAAATTGAGAAACAGTTAAGACTTCGATAAAAAATGAACAATATACTCTTTTTATATTTACAATTTTTTTGTAAAATGAATCGATCGAAAGTGGAAAAAACCAACTCTATTAAATAGGATCGTATTTATTATAAACGGTCTTTATGTTATCTGTAACTTAATGCTCGTTGAATTACGTTGAATGCGGGCACGTGTCGAAAAATGTGACCGAGTGGGCCACTACCCACCTAAAAATGTCCACAATCGATGTGACAAAAGACTGAAATTTAATAAAACAAACGAAAACTCTGAAAAATTGAACAGTCGACCGCCTTCTTGCTGAATGTGAATGTTCTATAAGCAAAAAAAAATCTAGGCCTTGAATTACCCACTGATTGTGAGTGTGACAAAACTTGTATAACAGTTCAGTGTAAATTTGTGTGAGTGCTCAATTAAATTGTACATTTTTTGTTGTCCACTCGTTTGATACCTGGAGGAATCTAAATGATTTAATCTCTAATTGATTAATTGCATTGTTACAACTATATAGTCAATTTTAATAGATGAATCAAATCTTTAGTGTTTCGACAAAATTTAGAAAACAGTTGGCTAACGAAGTTGTTAAACACAAATAGTGACACAGAGAATTGAAAACAAACGAGACGACTATTGATTCATCCATCATTTTTTTGTTGTTGAAAAGTTTAAAAATGTTTTTAGGAAATTTTGGTACCAAAACTGGTAACGTTCATTTTGTTGATTCACTCACCTTATAAACATTTCACATACATCAGCATAATATCATCTTAAATACAGAGCTTTGTTCAGTTTAATATCTTTGAACTAACGTAAACAAAACCTTTCATATAAGTAAAGCTTTATTTTAACATAAATAATCTTATAAAAGCCAATTTAATCTTGATGAACCTAGATGAATTGTTTATTTTTCTTAGTTAAATTTGTATAGTTTTCGTTATCGGCAATTCAATCAAATGTACTTGAATTCGTTAAAAATCATCCTATTTAACCATAAACTGTCAGTTCAAATCAGTACCAGAAACAGAACAAAAGATTTTTCAATTAAATCCTTTATTTTAAATTCGTTTAAATCAAGATGCATTTAGACATCAAATTTATCAACAAGAAATCCCATTAATATTACTACAGCAAATGCTATTTAACTATCAGTTGGAGATTACTTTAAAATGACAATTGTAAATGTTGTCGTTCATTATTCTTCAATTTTCATTCGTTATTCGTTGTTGTTTTATTTTTTTTTATCGTTTTCAGAACAAAAGAAGAACAAATTTAATTTATTGTCGAATTGTCGTAGAAGTTTCTTTCAATTCAAGTTTGACATTTTGGATATTTTCAGTTGTAGTTGAAGAATTACAGATCGAATCACGATCGGATTAACTTTACTTTGATCCATTAAACTGCCAAATTCGCATCAAAAAAACTTGATTTACGTTGACTGATTGATTGTGTAAATAATACAATGCAATTAGAAAAGTTTTAGATTCAATTCAGCTATAATTTTGTTGTGGAGAAATATCAAAATAAATTTAACATAACGTTGAAAAGCTGAACATCACATATAATTATGTAACTGAATGTTGTAACGAAATAAGAGCTTTCGTGGTAGTCTTCTCTAATAGCGACTGTTATAATAATTTCACTCACAATTAGCAACAAATTTATAATAAAAAAATCAGTTTCTTTCGCTATTAATGCTTTCGAATATTACTTTGAAAAATCAATAATAAAATGAAAAAGCTAAGCTTTACAAACAGAATTGTGTAAATAATTTCATATTGGAAAAAAATGCTAATGTGTATGAATCGGATTTGCACTTTATACTTTTTTTTTGTTGTAAAAGAAAGAAGAAAAAGCATTAATTCATATTAAGCACAAATTGTAACAGACTTATGAGTGAAAAATTTTATTCATAAAAAGCTTCATTTTGACAACATCAAAGCAAATCCACCAGCTTCATTGGCAGTGTATCCATATAATTACGTTCAATGTTTAGGATGAATGGTGAATATATGAATGCATATAGGACACGGTTGATAAGATAATTCAAAGTAGCGATTTGCATCAAACGTTACCTCTAGCGCGCTTCTTCATGACGTATCTAAAAACTCTGTTCTGTTTATAAAATCATCATAATTAATACATATTTTTCGTACATGGCAATATTTAAGTATTCAATAAATTACCGTTTAAATGAGCCGTTTCATCTGAATTCCCCTGTTAGATTGTGTTGATTCTAACACTGATTTCAACGAAAAAGTAAATGCCATCCTACGTTCAGAAAACAGCCGTTGAAACGCTTCATTTAATCCCACTCCTACACGTATTAGTGTCACTTTTTTTATCGAGTATGATTGAATAAAGAAAAACATTGTTTCTATGTGGATTCCGTTTGTTTTTTGCGGTACACTCAGGCGAATAATATACAAAACAAATCCATTTACAGTACTCAATATTATTCAACGTAGACATGTAAGATACTTTTTTCATAAATCGACTAGTCTCAATCAATTGAAATTTGCGGATTTTATACATACGTAATCCAACTCTCTATATCGTCATCATCACTAAATGTCCTTAATTTAATCGACTAACAAAAGCGGCTTGTTTGGATGGGGGTGATTTTGAAAACAAGTACACTTTTTCATACACATGCAAGAGCAATTTGTTCGACTTACAATTATTCCACAGCATAGACTACTAAATTACAATTCCAGAGTCTATTGTAGGTTAGCATTATTTTAAACGGTTAATCTCTGAAAATTCGAGCTTTTTTCGTGGAGTTTTACGTTTTGTATTGTGTACGTGATGATGTTAGAGAACTGTAGTTAATTCAAAAAGTTTTTTGTTTTTTTACTTCTTTACAGTTTACTAAATATTAAATTTTATATTTTTATGAGAACAACGAACTCATGAGAATATAAACACAAACAAAATTAAAAAAAATAAATAATAATAATGTATCCCTATATTTGTAACTTGTTCATTTTAAAACGTAACAGTAATCATTTCCGAAGTCACAATGCGGTTATATTCTAGATAAAAGATAACTCGAAAAAATGAGTTCATTAAGTTAAGCATCATGTAAATTGAAACATGCAATTTTAATGTTGTTATAAACATTAGTAACGTATAAAAACTGACAGTTTTCACTGATAATCGGTGTTGCTTTGCATTATTTGATGATATCACGAATGTCCCTTACGTTGTTACATGATGAATAAAACAGGTGCGCAAGCGCGTCTATTACTGTTAAAAATAAGATTCTCTTTTGAGTGTTGTATATAACTGAAATGCTAAAATAATTTACCTAATTCATGTTCCTTCGGTTGGGTTGTTTTAATCAAAATAATAGCTATGTCAGTGGTCAATTTGTGCGTTTGAATATTTTATGTAGCGATTATACGCATGTTTCTTAATAATTAAACGGTGAAAATTAATCCTCTCCTATTCATCATCGTTGTTGTGTGAAATATTGGTCCTCTGTTAATTTCTTTTGAATATTATTGGACAAAACAACATCGGAAAGGTTATGTCCTGTATAAAACTAATCTTCTTTACCGTATGTTAATAAACTAGGAAACCTTTAAAAATATTAAAAAACGTATATTACGGTTATATGTTTGACAGAGTATAATGTACAGATTCAACAATAGAAAATTATTAAGGTGCAATATGGCTTGTTGCACACCTCATGCCCTAACATTGATATATTGCTTTAAAATGAATATAGAATTAACTTTTGTGTTTTTCTATGGCATTCAGACAGCAATACCGTGAAACTTGCTGAATAAATTACAACAAAAAGGTAATGTTCGTTCACTGTGAAATTAATACAGTCCTTTTATATTATAAAGGTATGTCATATTTTCAATTTAAAAACAAACCAACAGACGACTTCGCTTAAATTAAATCAACAAACTTTTATTATATTCCTTTTATAATATTATTATTTTGTAGTTAATTATTAGGGTATTACTCTCAAAGCTAATATCTATGAAGCATGCAAATATACAAAACAGGAACTTTGATACACAGACAAGACATACAGTGAAGTTTCCTAATTACAAACAAACATCTCAAACATTTACAATAAATCCAACAAAACATTTTGAATTTATTAAAATTAATAAAATGTTGGTAAATTTGAATAAAAATAAAATTTGAATTTTTATTCGTTTTAAAATTTCATTTGTAATAAAGACACTCAGTTGATTCTGTCAAATATTTTAGCTTAAATTGGAAATATAGGCAATAAAACGGCATGGAAAAGAGGAATCGTTTAATCCATTCGGGATATTTGTTTGCTACCGAAAGAAATTCACCTTAGAATGAAACTTTCAAACCAATCATTTAAAATGTAAACGTTTTTGAATAGAAGAGCATTTCTATTTGAATTTTTATTGAACTTTTCTTTATTAAAATGATTTTCATAAATTTTCCAATATTTATAATTCTGTTATTTCTAATATATCGTATTTGTATTGACACCGGAAATACCATTAAAGTAGCGCTTATAGTTCGTTAGGTGACTTAAGAGATCCAGTAAAATAATAAAAATTAGTTCACAATAGATACAGCAGCAAAAGACAGATGTTTCTTTAAAAACCCAAAGCAGGTAGTTGAGTATAGAATTTGTTTAAAGTGGTCATCATCAAAAATTTCAAATATTGATCTATAGTGGCAATATATCACCATTTCCAAAAATTCCATTACTGCTGTATCTACTGTGAACTCATTTTTATTATTTTACTGGATCTCTTAAGTCACTTAACAGACTATAAGTCAATTGGCATACAATGCAAGTATTACTTGAATCTTGAATCATGTTAGCGGGTCGTCCTGTATATGGAACAAAATCAAGTGAAATTGTTATGGGAAGATTGTGTTGCTTTAAATTACCGTGCAATTTGTCTGAATTATCTTGACATAAAGAAAAATCGAGAATACAAGATAACAACAGATTCACACACACAAAATTGTCGTTAAATAATTATTTATAGTGTATTAACAGTGAATTGAGTATCTATTTTATTATTATTATTATTATTATTATCATTATTGTAATACTATAAAATGTATATTTGTTTAGTATTATTAATTCATTAAATCAATTAACTTTGAATATGGTAATTGCCACAGTTCTCTAAGAACAGGCTAATAGCTATTTTTATTGCTTTGTTTTATAACATAGATTCAGGAACTGTAATGGAATTTCCATGTTATGAAAAAGGAAATTTACGAATTTACATTTCAATATAAATTCATTTCAGCAACAATAAAACCAATTTTGATTATAAAAGACTTAGTATTTATTAATTTTAATGCTTTATGGTTTAATTGATATTATTCAACTGATAAGTTTTTTCAATAAAACATTGATCATAACATAAATTAACATAATTCAATATTGTGTTGTTTATATGGTAACGTTATTACAATATTGCAAGTTGCAGTTATTCTGTGAACTCAAAAGATAAGATATCCATCCCCTAAAATGCCAATTTGGATTGAAGTTACAGTTTCATGTTCATAAACTTCACATAGTAGTTTATTATTACTCGTATCGTATGAAGATATTTTCGTATATAACAATCTCAAGTTAATAGTGATTTAATCCGTTTCATTTCTTTAACGGCGAGTTAAAGTTTCAGCAATATATTTATAACTATAATTACACTGTTTTATACAGCGATTAAATATCGTGTCTAGCATGACGGTTGATGATCGTGTGATTTGATAGATGATATCTTTCGTTTATTATCATAATATTCGTCTTAATTAGACTTCTAAATCTCAGATGAAACTACTGACGTGTAATTAAATACATAAGCGAACTTGTGATTATCAAATCTTGTATACAGAATATATCAGGTAACGCTACAATTGCGTTATTTGTGCATATATTATGTAACAGTCTTTGGGAAAAGCGAAAAACTAGAGATCAGTACTTTTGTTAATCAGTTCATCTAAAATCGAACAGGCCCACAACGTCAGCATCATACATAGTAAACAGGTTTTTCGGTTTTTTTTCCCATGAAAATAACAATTTTTGAAAACGAAAAATTATTGTCATATTCTAGTCATTCGGCACTTTCAGTTGTAGTAGTTCATTGTTCACTACTGTATAGTTTGTAAGAGATAATGACCCCTTTACCGCATTTCAGAAATACTTTTATATACATAAAAGGCCCATTTTCATCTCAAGAAATCTCCTTATTTTTTTTGTTTTTTGTTTTTATATACCAAAAACGGTTGCTATCACTTCGCCTGAAAGAGTCTGTATAAAATAATCTTTCTATTTGTTCTACTTTGGATTTCCTCATTTGTTATCCTTAAAACTGATCTTCTAGTCTGATCAAAAGGATCCTATATTTGACACCAACTTTACACTTTGTACTGTAATGTCATATGAGATTTACAAGGGTCGTTCAGGACTGTACTTTCACGAATTAGGGTCAATCTACGTTTTAGTACCGTATTGACTAATAAATATTATTTTATCAAAATCACAACGGTAAAGCAAAATCTAATTCGACCAATTATTTAACTTTGAGTTAGTCAAAAGAGAAAAAGGGAAAACCACACAAAAGTTTATGGTAGACTCAATAAATATTATTTTATTATAGCTTTTATTACAAGTCAAGTCGTCTAAGACAAAATAGACGGAGTATAAATTTAATAATTGAGAAAAGGGTAAAGTTTTGGTCAGAAATGAATTATTTTGTAATAGTAAACAAAAGTTGAGATAAAAGTGTTAGTGTTACATATTTTTTTTGTATAAACAATAAGAAAATGTTTGGTGGGTGTTTCTTGTATACGAATTGAAAATATATCACCCAAACAAGATGACATCTAAAAATTTATGTACCATTAAGATTAAGGAATGGTCTTTACATAATAATAAATCATTATGTTTAAAGCTTGACAAAATTGCGTTGTTTATCATAATTCTTTTTCAATATATTAATGAAGAAACTAGAATGTTTTTTGCTAGTCACTTCACGTGTAAGTTATCACTGAAACATTTTTAAGAAACATGATGGAAGCCTTCTATTGAACAGTCAGCTAGCTAAGCTTCAGTCATTATTTAATTATTATAATAAAACTTTAATAAATTCCGTTTTTGTTCAGAAAACTTCAATCACTCTTACTATCAAAATAAATTCTTTATAACACATGTTTTTTTTTTGTTTGTTTTAGGTCTGATGTCCGTTGTTCAGATATGTAAAACATCAAAGGTTCTACTATAGTATTCATGTATCGGACGTCGGAAGAAAATACGACACAATGTTTTCTAACCTAATCCCGTACATATCCGATGTCAAAGCAGCTTAAAGGGCAGCTGTCATGCAATCGTCCTTTGGCAAATAGTATTCGCGAAGACGGATATCGCCGTCAATAGAACATTCACATGGCTTACACAATACTATTCGGATGTTCGTTCCTATTTTGGATTGTACATCCAACGGTTTTACCACAAGTTTTTGGTCAACATATGTGGACACCAATCTATGTTGATGGTAAAAGTAAGTTCCTATTAATTTTAATAATAATAAAAATAATTATAATAATGGTAATAATAATAATAATAGAACGCTTATAAATCGTAAAATATTTCCAAGCATTATATTTGATGAGGATCAAATGATGTCTCATTATTATTGTGGTTCACGAATCATCACAATTCCGTTCTTCATAACAGTTCTATTGAAAATCGATGGTTTGATATTTTCTTTTGAGTAACTCATCAACAATACAAAAGAAATTTGACGATTTTCTCAATATAAAGCTATTTTATTGAACAATATAATTGCAAATATTCCTCAATTGCATCCCACATTTATCTAAACAAATAAACAAAATAACTTTGATGGCACATTTACCTTCATTTCTTTCAGAATTCATTACTCAATTTACCAACAAACATTTAGTTTCTATAAGAATTGATTAATCCGATTAGAATTGTTTATCGTTTATTGGGTGGTTTACACAACTACCTATTCTATAGGTGGCGCTAAGTCGTGATAAATTCTAACTAAAAATCTAAACGAGCCTTTTTTTCTGTACGCTAATGGATCAAAAACTCGGCCGCGGAATCAGACAAACACCCTTGCCAATCAAAATTAAAACTCACCATACCACATAGAAGAAATCCTACAATATTCCAAACAAAGTGATGAGGGAGAATAGCGCAAAGAAAAGTAAGCCGCTCTCAATCGAATACAAAACCATCCCCCAAGCCTTGAAAAGTGTTAACTATAATGCGCCATACAGATCCAGATCCAGACTGTCTGATTAATTTAATTATAATTTTTAAGCATTATTTTACATCGATCCCATTCACATTATAATCAAAGCATGTTTAATTAGGGCTGTTTTAGAAAGGATACACCTGATGCTTTGAACGGCATTATACAACAGGCTCTATTTACAATACAATACATCTATATAATTATATTATTTTAAAATAAAGAGAATTTAATTTGCCGTTTATATATCTTTCTTTTTCTTATCTTTATGGCCGATACGTACATGTAATAATAGAATGGTTCGTTGTTGTTTGTTGTTTTCTCTCTAGAAAACAATTAATTAGATCTCTGAAGCACTCCCTATGAGGTATTATTTCTTCCATTTATTCGAATGACTGGACTCTATTGTCATTACCATAACAAATAGGTTTTTTATCTCAAAAAAAAAATGTCTCTTTGATAAATTCAATTCTTAATTGAAATATTTCAACATTTTTGTTTTGAGAAATCGTGACAGTAAAAAAAGTTTTTTTCGACAAGCTCTAATAAAATTGAATTTTATCTTGAATTTTTATATCCATATGTATATATATGGTATACATCATGGGTAGGTAAAAAATTTAAATCGAACAATTTGTGAAATTGAAACGGAAAGGATTCGTTCGTCTTTTTATTGTACCTTTTATTTGCTGTTACATCAATGGTTCGTAAGTATTGAATCGTTTCAAATTTAATCAAATTCGGAAAATTCATCTAACAGATTCTCTTTATACTTTAACGAAAATTCGATTAGGACCTCATATATTTAATGTAATAATAATAATGATAATAATATAAATAGTAATAATAATTTAAACGAAATATAATAATGATAGCAACATTTAAAAACAGAACAATTTATTCGATATCAAACATTTACTGATCGTAAAATTGTTTATCTCTAGAGATTTGGTTGTTCTTTTTCCGAATAACTCAAATATTTACCAACATCAGAGTACAATTTTATCTAAATTAACCTTAAGGCCTATATTTGTTACAACCTTTATAACAATCTCGTATTTATACAACTTTCCTCAAAAACATTGAACCTATTCAGGTACAAAATTTCCTCGTTGTATAGGAAACAAACCGTATACAGGATTATTTTACTTAACTGTGGTCTATTTTGATAATTTTTTTGAAAAAATTAAATTAACTCTCAAGGATATAAAACTTACAGACTGCCTAATTGGTAACAAATAAGCCTATAACTAGTCTAGAAACACAGAAAACTAGCACTGTGTGCAGGCTCTCTATGAGTCACTTACAGTTCGTTCATATACAAAGGTACATTGTTTAATAAGGATAAAGACATAACTTATTTCTGAAGATGTTCTCTTGACAGAACAAGAAAAGACCATAATTGGCAATAAGGTGACTCTTATCGTTATATTATTGAAATGTAAAGGAGAATCGCACTAGTTATTGACACTTATCGTCTTAGCAATTACGGCCATAATTTGAGAAACCGTACTGTATTTATATGACTAAATTCTTGCAAAATTGAATGAGTTGGTCATTGTCTAAATGTGTCAATATGGCTTCCATTGAATAAATTATACAATTAACACTGCAATAATTTATTTATATTTAGAAATGGATCCTGTCTGTATTTATATTATTTATAACACATTGTGTGCAGTTACATTAAAGTATTGATAGATTTTTTTAGACAGACTATTAGTACCGAAAACGTTTGGTCGTTTCAGGTCAAGTTGATTTATGGACTCAGGAAGCAAAAGGATGCGTGTGTTCCTGGAACAGAACCAATCATCAATGTGCTTGTTGCGTGGCAGATGGTGGCTGTCATTGCGGCAAAACTGCCCCAAATCGTTGTACACAATGTGGTTTAGAAGAGTATTGCAATCACAGTAAGTTAGAATTTACCTTTTTGTGTTTGTATGTGTATATATGTATGTACATATATACAGGGCATTTCAATGAAAAGGCGCCACCCTGAATAACTTGATTGACGATTTATTTAAGCAAAAATCCTGAGACAGATCAATTTTTGTTTTGAGAGAGACACATGTTAATGTCAAGCGTGACCTTGTTGCGTCAACCCCCTACCCCAAGCAGTCTACTTTTTCTATATTACTAAAAAGCGTTTATTACATTTCGCAGAACTTCTGGAGTTATCTGTCGGCCTTCAAAAACTATCTTTACCCGTAATTCTTCCAAAGCGCCTGGTATGTTAAACTAATTGATCAATGTTTCAATAAAAATATCTGTAATTTATACCACTATATAGAGAATTAAAAGACCTTTCAAACAAGGGGGCCACTTGACCCTCCTTGCAATTTATGATTCTTAAGTTGGGAACTGTCGAGAGTAGGGGACTGACACAACAAGGTCACATTTGACATAAAAATACGTCCCCTTCAAAACAAAAATCGACCTATTTCGTGATTTTTGCTTAAATAAAACGCCAAGGAAGTAATTCAGGGTGGCTCTATTTCATTGGAATTCTCTGTATACAAAAAATATTGATTTAAATATTGCCTGAAAACGGAGATAGAGCTTTTCTAATTTAAACATAAAGTTTTACTGGATTCTACGATTTATAAATTAAGATTTATGATTGTGTCCTCCAAAAAAACAAAATCTTTAATCAATTAATCGTTTTGTTTTCAAATAGTTTCGTTTGTTTTCTAGTGTGTAACGTTACAATCATCTCAACTGAATTGAAGGCAAAGTCTGGTAAAACTTTTGGACAAATTAAGTCACCATCCCTTGAGGGGCCGGACGCTTGTTGGTATACTTTTATTCCATCTTCAACACAACGTGTAGAAGTTCAAATTTATAGACTTGTAAATGCTGGAAAACACAATGGCACCAGGTCAGAGGAATAAATTATCTACGATCTAAACATGTCTGTTGATATTCTAGTCTTGTATTATTTTAAACAAGCTGCACTAGGTATAGACATGTATTGGATGATGATTTCATACGATGCGAACGAGATTATTTATGTCAATACACATAAAATTCAAATAGACCGTTTTTATTTTATCAAAGTTAACATTAGGGGGGTGTCTACACACCATTTTGAGGCATTGTTTTTTTTTGTTTAAAAAAAGTGTTCAGAATCCTTAACCAAATACAGTGGTCGCCGCTTAATGTGGTTTCCACAGTACTAAACGAAATCAATAAATTCATTGAAAGTCCAAATAAATAGTATCCGTTCCATAATTAAACAAAGATCAAGTTGAGCGACACTATAATTTCTACAATAATACACAAAATACCGCATTAAACTTGGTCACATTAAAGAGCGACCACCGTACTTACATAGTCATTTTAATTACGGTTGGAAATTTTCGGACGGCTTCTCAATTCAGCATTCTCATAACACAAAATGAGACAATAGGGTTCTTTACGATTCTAAATTACTCATCTCAAGAGGATTACCTTTTTGCATTAATTATTAGAAAAGAACTTTTGTTTAGGAAGAAAGAAAACCGTATAATTTAATATGACCTATTTTATAAGGTCGCAATAATTCCACATCCCTATCTAGTCCAGAATACTATTTCAGAACAATTTATGTTATATCGTTGCGAGAGTGAAGCGCTGAAATGAAATCTCAACATCACGTATTGCTTCACTATTCATTCAGAATGTCAAATTGAAGGGTTTTTTTATTCAGAACTATTTTAATAGTGTAAATAACATAACAAAATATCTACCGCATTATTATCATTTTGTGGTTATTTATAATTCTATTATAAATACTTTAAGTTTGGTTGAAGAACTCCACCATTTTCATGCATGATAAGTTATCTGATTCAGTTTTCTTACAAAACTAAATTCAACCGTATACACGATTATCATTTGTATATTTTTTTCAGCAACCACATTTGCTAACCTTGCACCTTCAAAAGCCCATAACAATTCTTAGAAGTTATTGCATATACTTTGGAATTCCACTTCACGGAAGGAAGAGGCAAAATATATATGACAAGAAACTCTACTTTTCCCATGATATATATCCATAGCTTGAATATTTCATTTGATGAGCACAAGAAAACAGGAAAAATAATAAACATAAAATCATATAAATATACGGGGGTTGTTTTATAATTCTAGTTGATTTCATATAAATCACTTGTTGCTCGGTTTTAATATTTATTAACTAAAGATAAAACAACAGAATCGTTATAGAGAGTTTATTAGAGAAAAAATGAAATTTTTATGAGAAAATCAACGAAAATATGAAATTTAACGGTGCAGTTTACAGCCAGGTGGTTCATAAAATAGAGGCAACATCATAAATCTCTTCATAGAAAATTGAGTTTTGATTCTCGTTTACAATAATTATTGTCTTATTACTTTTTAAAAACTATAAAAAATGTTGTAAAAAAAAATATTTATACAGTAACTAACAATAAGAGAAATGGAAAATACATTTGATAATAAAAATTATATCACTATTTTGTGTACATCTCTTACCCCTAGATACATCATTTTTATATAGTTTCAGTAGGAAATCTACTAAAATCTCGAAATGCTGTCAGAGAACAGTAGTAACAGTAATTTTCCATACAAAATAGAGAAGGCGTACAAATCAAGATGTTTTACTTTATACGCATCAGTTGAGATTGTCACAAAACCGTTACGGAATTGTTCTTACTTTTTAATCAGCGAATAGAAACATATCGTTATAGCAAGTCAAATGGTCAATGCGTTCGCTAGTGAAATGATGATGCATACTTAATTCGGGATTCGCAAGAATTATGTACGCCACTTGATGTATACAGACTTGGTGTTTCTAATACGAACATATGCAAAATAGCAACATCACACACTCTTAGGAATTTCGCATAAGTTAGAATGAGATAAACCGAAAATAATATTGACAATACACGTCCAAATACCTGTTTATCTCATTCTAACTTATGCGAAACCTCCAAGAGTAGAGGTGGTGCTGATATTTTTCCAATGTTCCCATTAGAAATGCCTAGTCTGTATAGCGGTATAAACTCTTGTAAACAATGAGTACAAACTCTAAGACATAATTGCGCAAATCTATAACTAGAGGCGCCCGTAATGCGGACAAATAATGCATCTACCGCTTGCATTCGTGAAATTCGATTACGGGTTTTCACATGACTATATCGGCACATATAAAAAAAAAATAAGCGAAATGTTATAAAATAAAGAGAGTGAAATCTGAGAGATCAAAAATTATGCCACTCACGCATAAGAAACACGCGTAAACGTTGAAAAGTGGCTAGTCAACAATCGTCTAAAAACGAATAAATGCAGTCACTGACTGTAACAGTCGTTTCGTTCTTATATCTTTAAGCTTAGAACGTATTTTAAAGTTGTAACTTACAACACACTCACTCTGGTCTTTGTGTTGCAGGCACAGCATCTTTTCTTGTTAAAAATTAAAAGACTTTATGTCAATTGTAGAGAATTATTATCTTATAAGTTGATAGAATAATCTGAAGTTATTTATAAAATGTCAACTACGTTTAGACGAACTTCACAGATTTGATCAGGCTTTCAAAAAGTGCCAACAAAGTTTTTCTCTATAATTTTAGTACACAGACTGTCAGTCTTCACGGTACTTCTTAATGTGCTTTGTTTGAAGTAAGAAGTAACCAGCACTTATCCAATATTACTTGATCTTCCTAGACTTATAGGTATAGGAACAAAATTCGATGTTGCATCACTAGGTTTTCAAAACTGTATCGCACTATAAAATTCATATACCGTTTAATATCGGCGTACGACTGTATAAAGTTACACTACAACACAGTTTTATTTCCAGTCAACTTTAGCAAATTCTTATGCTCACAGCCATATACTATCAAATTTCGTCTAATCAGACTGGATTGCTTGAGTTTTTGACAACAGACTTTGATGCTAAATTGAGTCGACGACATATTGCCGCTAAAATTCACCAAATTTATACTTCGAAGAAATATCTTTAAACGTCAGATCTTTTGAGGTTCATTACGTTTTTTGGTACAATCTTGAATCTATACTGAGAAAATGTGTAACGAAAATCCGCTCTTAAACGTGGTAGTAGAACACAAACAGCCAGAAGGCAGTTAATCACCATAAACAGTCGGCTGTGAACCATCTTAGCCGTATGAAGTTGCAAATATGATAATAGGAAAAGAGGGTTAATATTTCAGTTTTTCCTGAGATATCTAGAGGACGCCTGTATGTCTGGCAAAAAGGTATACACTTCATTGTTACAGCCAAAAAGCATATTCTAGGAATAGGGTTTCCATGGAATATGTGTAAAATTAAGTGTTTTTCTCTACAATTTACACAGAGCTTTTGAAAAAACAAAACTATTCATTGTACTGTAATTGCAATGAGAGTTTTAACAGTTTTTAATGAAGAGTAATTGCAATATAACGGACAGCCGGATTGGCTTTTCCCGCAAAAGTTACAGACTAGAGCGTGTAAACTGAAGGAAAATTTTGCCTCAATATATCTTTTTTGCTTATCAGTTTATAAAACCCTATTTTTTAAACTGTCTCTCGTACTATGTCTTCAACAATTCCTGAAAAATTTTCATTTATCATTTTAAATTTAAAAAAAAAATCATGTTAGGAAAATTTATCAAGCGCTATTATGAAAAACATTGTTGTTTACGAAACATCGCTTTCAGCTAAAGTTAATTCAGGGGGTTGTTGAAAATGACGAGAGAAGTTAAATATAAACCAGGAAATTGAATAACAACCATAGTAACCCTAATTTGTAGTCTAACTGATGATACGTTGACTTTTAGAGTTTTTAATTAAAATTATTTATCGAAATAAAACATGTAAAGGCTGATGAAATTTTACTAATTGCTTATTAAATGTGTTGCCTGCATATTTGTATACATATCACCCTTAATTCAATTTAATAATGGAAAACAGTTTCAAACTACCTACACTTAATGGAAATTCATCAACAAATTCCCTTAATGTTAACATAACTTTTAAACATACAAACATATAGTCGACCAAATTCAGCTCGAATAATACACATTCAACGGTAAGTTGGGTCGAGTTCAATTTGGTCTACTATATAAACGAAATTTCATTGAATCGATTAAAAATGATTAAATTGTAATTTTTGATGTTCTAGTTGCGTTGGTGGTTTTCTCCAACTAACTAGTGGAACAGAACCACAATACAGCATTAGCGACAATCAGATCTGTGGCACCAATGAACGCTATTCACCACCAGTTGTATTTTTTGCCGATGATGGAATTACAACGCTTTTATTTCAGTAAGTTTATACAGTTGAATGGGAAAAATTAATAAATTTTCTATAAAATCACTAAAAAAAACTAATTAAATTCATCTGAGATATTAAAATTGAAGATTTAATTTTTTTCATAATGCGACATCTAAATGACCTTATGAAACATATTCTCGTTTTTGTTGAAGTTGTAGAACTATGGCATCTAATTCTTTTAAAGCCTTATCTTGAAAACTTTATTTCAAAAGTTCTTTTTGAAGTTTTTATGTTTAAAAACAAATAAAGTGAAAAGACTTTTAAAGTTTTTGTTATCAACTATAAAAGGAGGGATTATTTTCAAAATTTTGCTGGAAATGTTCAACTTTTTTTTTTTGTTAAATATATTCAAGAATAATAGATGAACTAATAACAGAATGGTGACGTTTTAATACAATTTAACATCTGACTTACAGTCTGAATTGCATACAAATGACTCTAAATACAAACTTGTGCAAATTTCTAATTACATATGTATGTTGAATTTATTTTATTTTGTTAGCAAATATAATGAACAATTCACAGTGCCGGTTTTAATTCATTTAGACTAATTCAAGTGAATTGATCCCAAACAGATCTTGTGTTCATGAATTGTGAATTATGCAATTTAATACATGTGCAATGTAATTAATCATGATCATGGTAAAAGCATGCAGAAAAATTATGCTTACCATGCAACGTTCCTTGAATGCACAATTTACATACTATTAGGTCAAGCTTCCGGATGATATAGTAACTGCATGGGTTTCTATTTAAAACGCTCCTGTATGATGATTGACGGCGTATAAAAATGTCAGCTTCAAATAATTTCGAAAACAATTTGATTACAATACCACTGAGTTATTAAATTTTTAACGATTAAAGTGGATGCACAACAATTTCTGGAAAACCTTAACATTACATACATAGATTTGAAATTCATATTAACAATCCTTGCATCTCTTGAGGAAAATAGCAGATCTAAACAATAGCGTGTTTCATTGTATGGATACGCCAAAAAAAGACGTTTGAACTTCATAGTAAAAATGAGAAACCCTTTTTTTTTTGCTTTTCGTATATTATGTGCCCGTTCAGTAATGTACCCTAATGAATTCTAGTTATTTGTGGGAAAAACAGGAAATAATTCTTGACGTTTGTAAGTAGGGCTAGCATGGTTGGCGTGCTTAGCTGAACAAAGCTTTGGCGTCCTTGAAAACCAAATAGTCTACACAACGGCAGGGCAGCGTCAAGAAATTTATCAAATATAACATAATAGCTTTCTTATGCATATAATTTACACATGAAAAGGGTGAATTTATTGATAATGAAAACAGTAAATTATGTTACGAGTAAGGAAAGTAATGCAAATGTCTGTATTGTTATGTTTTGTTACCTAGTAACAGCTATAACCTAGTCCAATCTTGAACTTTACACACCTGGAATACAACCGAATAGAAAAAACAGTTTGATTTAGTGACGCATGTAACTACATAATTACATAATACTTACACTACACATATTGATGACGTAATGATCTATTAGTGTTCGGAAAGTGATTAAACTAACGTGAATCCCTACTTAATCCCGATATCCCTAATACTGAAAGAGAAAAGTGGTAATGCTGTGGAAGGTTCTAGGAGATAACCTCAGGAGCGGATTTGGTTGTGATGCCGCCTTAGGCTCGCTCTGATGTGCCGCCCTTCTTATAATGTCAAGAAATACATACAGGTTGAAACGTAGAAGAAACTACAAGAATCGAGGCAGTTTTATAGCCTTTGTCTGAACTGAAAAGAGATAGCTCATAGAATATTTGTAAGATTATCCACCCTTAAGATTGTCCTATTACTTGTAGTTTCTTCTACTTTCCTAGATGAACTGTGTTAGACGGTATATCGGTAGAATCTTCGAAATAGGTATATTGCTGAAAAACAAGCATTTACCAGTCTTGCGTCTTTCCAATATAAGTTGAAGTGAGATCGACAGAAAACCATCTGACCGCGTGTTTTGTTTCAATCTCACTTCAACTTATTGGAAAGACGCAAGACTGGTGAATGCTTGTTTTTCAGCAATATACCTATTTCGAAGATTTTTGCGGTATAACATTTCTTATAAACATTTCTTCGGCGATCGTCTACAGGAGAATATATTGTATGTTTCGTTTCTATCAGCGGTCCTCTTCTAATCCCTCGCTTATTATTACTGAACTTACTATAAATAAGAGAGAAAGTTAAAAATTGTAGAAGAAACAACCACAGAAATGTTTTTAAAATTATTCGTTGCTCGACTTCCCGCGTTTTCTCATCCAATTCACACGAACGCTAACATTGCTAGTCTTCTACATTGTATTGCACTAACACTATTACAGTTTAATTTAAAACACTGCTTTCTATTTCTGAATAGTTGTTAACTAATTAGAAAATTGCGTTAGATAGTTTTAAACGTGCTTTTCTTTCTGTTACTATCAAAGTTCGAAACTAATTTGATGCGTAATCTAATAGTTTGATAAAAAATAAACGCATTACAAACTAAATGATTTAGCGAGTTGAAAAATAACAAAAGATTATAATTACTATTTACAGCAGCATGAATCTTTGTTTCATCTAATAATGTAGGAATTTTTAAACAACAATGAGAAAAATGTGCAAATGAATGATGAAGCTTTCGTAATTTTGTTCATTTTATTGTCGCTTCCCTTACTTTACTCATTCTCTAATTTATGAACGTAACTGACTTGCAACTGAAAAGTTACACGTCAGATTAGTAAAACGGTAGAATCACTGAATACTGTGTAATATCTAAAATCATCTTATAGGAGTGTTTCGGTTTTATAAGTGTTGAAACAGTAAATTGGAAGATCTGAAGTTTTTATGAATAAAGTTCTTTTGTATGAGTGTGTAGAAAATTTTGCTGCTGTAGATTTCGTGTTAGCTCTATATTTTTTTTGTTGTTTTCCATCTACAATGCTGTCTGTCTGAAATTGGTGTTTTGCTAGCGTGCATAGCGACCGTATGTTTTTGCAGCTGCTGATTTCCTTATCCAATTTCTATTTATCTCATAATTCAAATAATTTCGTGTCTATTATTTACATTAATGGATCTGCTATTATTTCAATATTTCGAAAATACGCCAACAACAACAACAACAAAAATCGTTATAATCCGGTGATAATTAGTTTATTTTATATTTCAATATTTTTATTTTATTAAGTTATTTTATTGAAAATAAATGATGATCTGTTGACAAACTTGCTATTGGAAATGATTTATCGTTAGCGATTAAAATGAAAATTCAATTTAATATCGTGTTATTGGATTCCATGGTGAGGTAAATTGAAATTAAATCGTATTACGACAAATTTTTTCTCTTCCACATTTCGATGATTTCTTACGCCAATCAAAACTTCTTGAGTCAATTATTATTGCTTGTTCCTGGTTTAGTTCTACGAAATTATTTCCAATTTTTATTTTTATTTTTAAGCTGTTGGTGATTGATTTTTTCTCTTCCAATTCTCTTCCCTCTTTCATTATTATCAGTTAATTAGAACCAACAAAAAAAAAATGTGGCTTTCGATAGGCCTCCATCGAAAACAAGTAGAGAAAAATTCGGATAAATGAAAATTAGCAAATTTAAACTCTGAATGATGGACGATTGTTTCAAAGTTTGTTTGTTTTTCTTTTTGTACGGTAATTTAGTGGAGATATTGTGGACGTCTTTGTCTTTAAATTGTTTGTTTTTCACCAACTTTTTGAATTTTATTTATTGATGTTTTGATTCTTTAATCGTAAATTTAATGTGAAACTGAAGAAATTTTCTTCGGCCCAAACAATTATACGTTTTTATATGCCTTAATTACTGACAAATTACAACATTGTTGTCTTTGTTTTATTATCTACATTTGCTCTGGTAATTACTGGGAATATATCTGTTAAATTACATTAATTAAAGCGATAAATATTTTACGTTTCTTAATTTGAACTTGTGACTGACATCTACGACTTCATTAACGTTGATATTACTAAGAAATCAACTAACTAGTTGTAAAATACTGTAATTTTCTAAATATTTAGCATCCATGCCATGCACTTTACCATTTATCGTTGTTGTTTTGGCATGTATTCAATAAACAGAATGCCTTTAACGTTCCAGAAAATAACGGCTATCAATTTTCTTTCAGTAAATATATACATGTTTTCCTTAGAAGTAGCAACTCTTATGAATTCTTTATTTGAAGTATTTGACTTTTACTCAAACAGTTCAATAAATCTGCACCTTAAAGAGTGGTCAATTTAAGTTTTCGAAACGAAATTACAACCAACTTAATCAGTTTAAAATTGACATAAATATGGTGATATTCATTTGCTTAGAACATCTGATTTTAATCGCAATATTTTTGATATTTATCGATTTATAACAACAATGCACGATATTATAATAAATGATTTTTCATTACAATATTTTCCACAGGATAACGGAGAAGACACGTCGCTCTCAATTCTTGGCATATTTCAGCTTCACATCGATAAATAATACAGATGGTTTAGGATATCAGCCACGTGGTGGTATGAAACTTCAGAATACAGGTAAAATATTAAGTAGACAGACAAAAAAAAAATGTTTTATTAAAGTAGTTTGTTTTCAACTTAACGTGTGTACGTCTATTTCAGCAACAAGCTTGAAGCTGTTACCTAATTTATATGTTAATTTATTATAAAAACTTTTCCTTTAAAATAGGTTAACGTTGGAAGACGATGACATTTTCGAAATATTATTGCGGAAAATTCAACATTATTATACAGCCTATTCCACTTAATAAGTCTCTCTCTAATTCTAGTAGAATTTTTTAAGTGAAACACACTCTATATTCGTTTTGCTTGTTTACTTCATTTTAATAAATTTGAAATTTTATAAATTATCTAACAACAGTCGTATAAACTCATTGTAAAACCAACTTATAGTCGTAACATTGTTGATGAATGAAAGTTTTCATTGTGATTGAGTTTTAGATTAGTTTAGAAAGAAGTCATTAGAGATATGAGAAAGTTAGTTTCCAATATTATTGGATATAGCTAATATTTATCTTACAAGAAACGTCTAATATTGCTTTTATAAGTTAAATTTACTCTAAATTCATAACAACTTATTGGATAACTTTTTTAATTGTTATTATAAATCAGGATATGTTCTTAAGTGGAAAAACATTAAATCCTACATTCGATATTTCCTAATATTGCAAAAGAAACGATCCAATATAGCAATCAAACATTATGAAATCATCAAATATTGTCTGTTATTTCGAGAGAGATTTGTTTGTTTGAAAATCGATTATAGACGGATATTCCAATATAACAGACAACTGAATCATGAAATCTACGAGAAAATTTGAAAATTTAGCAAAAGTTGTAATTGGAAGGGATGTCCTGTATAATTCTTAAACTAATATTTTTTCCTAGTTGTTTGTTTTTTCTTGCGAAAAAAGGGTTGTCAGGTCATTAAAATCTTTAAAATACTGATGAAACACAGTTTATTTAAATTTAGTCACAATTATAAAACTGTGAAGTTGAAATAATTTCAGTTTCTTAAGTTTCGCCTTGTTCTACTCCTTTTATGTCAAAATAACAGTTAAATTCGTGTAATTTAATATCGTTGAAAGCTACTTAAAATTATTAAATTTATTATAAAGTAATTCATACTGATTTATATTAAATAAATCCTCCAATCATATGAAATTATTTCTAAAGATAAATTAATTAAATTCGAAACAACTACAGAGTGATTAAAGAATCAATCAACAGGTTGTTTCAATTTTTAACAAATTATATTGTAAAACTATAAAACAGCATTACAATTAGTGTTTAATTGCACCATTATTCATTTTGTTAGAATCGTTCATAATATAAAGTAACCACATTTTTATCGAATTGCGCCTAATAATCTACATTTTTTCTTTAAAATTTTTGCCTTTGACAAATATGAAAAGCGATTTAACTGATTTTGTTCGAGAGTAGAGTCAAAGATGAGCAATGGTGCTATAAGTCAAGTTTCTGGACAACACCTGAGGCACAGGATAGGATCTGTTACCTAATACTATAATGCACCATGTTCAAACTAGAATGTGCATGTTGAAAAATGACGTCTATTAAATGGAATGACAGCACGTTTCTCAATATCGTAACAATGTTTATGATGATTCTTCTTGACTGTTGGCAAAAAAAAACGCTTTCATATTTTGTAAAGTTTTTGTAATTTAAATAAAAACAACATCAAAAAAAAAACATTCATTTTAATTAAACAATTTTTCGTTATCTAGATGCAAATAAAGTACAATAAATTAAAATACAATTCTTAATGATTATTGAGATCTTTATCTTCAGTTTCTAAATTATAACAATTTATAAGAAAAATAGGGAAGATCGAGGATCGTGATTACAGTGGCGACTGATATTAGAATTTACTCAGATTTTATTGAAAATCTACTCATAAATTCTTGTTAATTTAAACACCCATTTATAAGAAGAAACATTAGTTTATGTATGTTTTTTTAATGTTAGATTTAAAATGCATTGCAGCTTATTGAAAATCTTCTGTTCAATGTTAACTTAACATAATAACAATGAATCTAGCTTCGATTCGATTCAATGTTATGCATTTGCTGTCTATATTATAGTTAATTTTATTGCATCATATACATATCTATACATCTCTAATACAATACCAACTACCATTCGCTTTGTAATCATGTAAAATCCTCTTATGCGCTATTATTATTTTAAATGATCTGTAATACGTTCAGGTAATTCCAAATTGAGCCGATTTATTTTTAACAAACTTTTCCAGTTTCTAAAATGCTATCATCATGATTGTATTCTGTTATTTTCTTTTTGAGGTACATTCGAATACACTCAATGTAATTAAAACGTTATTCAACTAGACAGGGATTTTAACTTTTTTTTTTTAAGTAATGAATTTTCATGATATCGTAAAGAATATACTTTCCTGCATAAAATCTGAAATTAGATTAACTATTGTAAATTCTCTTTAAGGCGGGTATTGTTGATATTACTGATAGCTTAGGGATCAAACTTTTGTGGAATAACTAATGTACATAAAGATACTTTACCTAAAAAGGATCAGTTGCAGAATTATGTATTTAATCAATAAACAATAGAATACAAATACGCTATTTGTTATTCAATGTGACTGGTAATATATTGAAATATAATAACGGTATACTGAAAAAGTATCGCATTTTCTATGATCAAAACAGATGGATTTCCTTATAGTCTTTTACATAATAATTTATCATTTTCGTAGTTGTGTCTTAAATTACAGTTACAATTGTTCGAAATTCTGGATTAATATCAAAACGACAACTGCTGTATTACATCCAATGCAAACAATTCCAACGATTTAAAGTTTTCAAGTGAAACATTCTCTACATACTCATGTTGGTGCAACAAACTGATTAAAATGAAATATTAGTTCTTAGTGTTGGCTTAGGAACTTGTCACACGAAAGCATATTATTGAGATTCTTCAACATTCATACACTAGTGATATTATTTCAGCCTCAATTACGATCCTTATCTTTATTTTTGTAGACAATATTTTTACTAATTATCAGTGGTATTAATTAGTTGAATTATTACTCAATGACTCACGTATTGTGTTAAGTTAGAATAGTCGAAATTTCTCTAGTTATTGTTGGTGATTTTAGATTATTTCAACGGTTTCTAATCCATAGTAGGAACGAATTTTATATTAAAAAATTCCCTTTGTTTTTTAAGCTGCTTTTGTTATCAAAAATTAAATTAAATATAGGTGATTTAAAGAGAATGCATAAATTTAAAAGGAGTTAGGAAATTTTCGAAAACATAATCACAATGAAAACTGCAACAATAAAAAGTAATATCAGTAATTGTAATCTGTTTGGTGAATGGTCATCTTAGATATTCGGGGATTAATAGGGTAACTTATTGGATGTTTGAGAGTTAAATGATTACACTAGATGTAACTAACAAAATTTTATGTTGTTTTACTAATTTATTGTATTTCAAATTTCAGATTGTGATTGGCTTTATCAAGACACTGTATGTAATAAATCTGAACAAAATACAGATAACTGTATATTAGCTAGTCCTGGTTATCCTGGTATTTATCCACCTCATCGTCAGTGCAAATACCACATCACTACAAGTAATAAGAACATTCAAGTACGCATTAGTTTCACAGCACTTCTATTACCACAGTAAGTTTACTTTATCTTACAATCTGTCAGATAAATTCGATAGTGTTTGTCTTTTAACAACGAAGTGTTAGCAGTTGAAAGGATTCCAACTATAACTATGTGTGTTTACGTAAGGTTACTACAATTGAAATATAAAATTTTCAATATTTTACAGAAATTGCGAGACAGATTACATATCGATTTATCAAGGTTCGACAACTAGTAGCCCTTTACTTACCACTCTATGTGGTAATCAACGGAAAACTTTAGAATACTCTGGATTAAATTTACTCATCGAATTCAGGTAAACTACATCGAGTTTATCGTTTGTAATTCATTGGCGAATTATTTGATTGATTGTATAAACCAATAATCGGAATATATAGCAAACTAAAAAACTGTATTTATTGTATAGTTCAGGTCCACAGAAACCACCATTCGATTACAATGGTTTTGTAGCAACGTTAAAGTTCTTTGAAAAACCAGCAGCAATAACAACAACGACAACAACATCAACAACAACAACAACAACAACAACAACAACGGAACAACCACTATTATCACCAGTTACACATTCAATTGTTAAAACAACAATGTCAAATTACATTGTTTGTAAGTTCATTATTATGTGAATTCATAGAAGTTTTGTTCAATAAATTTTCTAGTTATGAATGAAACGGTCTCATCAACACCGGAAACGTCAGGGTGCGACATACTAATATCAGGAAATAATACAAGATCTGGTCATTTTGATACACGTGAACATGAATGGTATCCAATCTGTCGTTTAGTATTCCATGGTCGAAGTTCTGACGTCGTTCATGTTTCCTTCTTTAACTATCGATTAAGGTAACCAAAAAATTTCCGTTTAAATTTATATATTTCGTGTCACCATATAATAATGGGAACACGTACAAACGCCATCGCGTCATTTTCATCAAAAACGTATTATAATTTAACTTCAGAACATCGTCGTGTAAATCAGTCATAGAAGTCATCGATAATAGTGTCGAAGATAAAAGAAGCGTTATTGAACGTATATGTAGTCCTGTTGCTAAACAAGTCACAAATCACGATGGACGTAATGTTGAACAAAAAACATTCTTATCAACCAGAAATAGTATGATAATAACATTTAAACGACCATCAGCACCATTATCTACCAATGAAGCTGAATTTTTAGCTGGTGCTTATTTTTTCCACGACGGTAAGTTTGAAAATCTCCCGGCGCATCCGCCATTTATTTACGCACATTATACTTTTATTTAGATATGTTGTTTTTTGTTTGATAACCGTTATAAACCTACTAAATTAATCAATATTTCGTGTTGAATCGAAAATTTGCTTTAAAATTCTTAGTTCCTTAGGAAATCATCTTAAATCTGTGTACGTGCTTTCTTTTTATGGAAATTTCCGAAGTAAATTGCATTTAAAATACCGGAAAGTGATGAACGGAAACAATTTCGAATGAGAATAGATTGACACAAAAAGCAAAACATCGATTTACCGTTTTAATTTCAAATTACAGTGGTCGTCGTTTAACACAATCATTTTTGGAATCAAGCCAAATTGATAACAATAAGGGAATAATAACATTGTTCACTAAAGTTAAAAAATGAATATTAAGTAAATTTTTTTTAAAAATCGTATAAAGGATGGATATTTCAATGCACATATCCCATTTTATGAGAGAATGTTGTTTTTCGTACCACAGACTGTGTTCATACTGAACAAATGTAGTAACGGGCTTGAAAAATGTTCAATTGAACTGCAGTTTCACGTGGTTTTATTTCATATTAATGACGACATTAAGCGGCGATTACTGTATTTTATATGTTGTCGTGATAAAATTGATTGATTTGCAGAACAACTGAGTGGAACTATGCAACCTACTGGTTTGTGTGATGTTAGATTTAATGGACTTACTAGTCCTTTAGCTGGAATGATAGATAATCCCGGTAGTCAACACTTGTATTGGAATATTGATGGTCCGTTATCTTGTCGTCAACAATTCATGCCAGCAATCAACCAGAGTATTATAATAAAAGTGCAAAGTATTGAAAATATGTCGAAAGATCCTCATTGCATAACTCAATGCGGTGATAATGGTTGTCGTTGTGTATCAAATAGCCACTTGAAAAATATTGACCATTTAATGTTGCTTGGCGATAACGACCTTAATATTGCTTGCTTATGTGGCAATTTTCAAAGTGAAGGACTACCAGTTAGTATTAGAACATGGGGCTCATTAACAGCTATATATTCAGTTGCCCATTATACCTGGACTAATAAAGGTTTCGGATTCTCTGCCTCTTACGCCTTCAATACAGACGCCTTATGTGGTGAACATATACTTACCACACATTCGGGTACTAATCATATTTAAACGGTTAAATCAATATAAAACTCATTATAAAATATTTTAGGTGAAATTACAATGAAAAATCTCACACCACCAGAAAATTTAAATCATTTCTATCATCAAGTTTGCATTTGGACGCTCCATTCAAATGTCGACCGATCTTTAGAACTCGAACTAACTTCTAATCAAAACCGTAAAAATAACCAAACAATGAAATTATTTTTAATTAATTATTAATATTTAAGGTCCTTGCACTGCATGGAATATAAGTATCCATCAATATTCACCCAACTCAGATAAACATCATCTAGGTGATGTATTAACAACATTTTGCTCAAGAGATAATAGGAAACATTATCCTTTACCCTATAAAATGAGCACAGCTGTTATTAGGTAAATATTTGATTAAATTTAATCGATTTTTTTTTGTTCTATTAATTCAAAATAAATACGTTTATAGATTAATAACGTTAAGTAGAACGTTACCTCAATTTAAGATTAAATGGAAATCACATGTACTTCGTGCTGGAAGTACAAAATTCATTGGTGCCCCATCCCCTGCACCCAATGCAGTGTCTTCAACCGAATGCTTAACACCTAAATCAACAGGCCTTTTTTACATGCTTTTTATCCTAATTAAACTGTATTTTATGTGTGGACCTAGTGAATTGTATAGATGAACAATGCAACGATAATTCAACGCTGGTGTGAAAAATACTTAATTGCACAACACAACAACTACAATAACCGAAATTAATAATAATAATAATAATGATAATTGAACAAAAATGTATCTGATGTTTTTAAAATGAATCTACCTTAGATGAAAGTAGATCAGACAAATTTTTGTACTTATTTTAATCATACAATAAATGTATGAAAAATATGCCCTTTCGGCTATATTTTTCTAAACATCTGCTCAATTTGATTGTTCAAAACAAAAAACTATATATACACCCAATACTTGATTATTTACGTTTCTGTAATTTAAAAAAACAAAAAAAAAATAGTACCAACAGTTTGGTTTAATATAACAAACTTATAGAAAAAAAAATGGTACAAGTTCCTACCGTTCGGTTATTTATTATAACATAATTACGTAGTCATTAATGACGCTATTCAATTAATTGAAATAAAGTTTGGATGTATATGTGTTTTTAATCAGAATGATATTCATTCTCGATATTTGTCTATTCATCTATCTGTGATATAAATAATTTAAAAAAAAAAGATAAATAATTAACTAAATAACGGAAATTTACGATCATAAAATCAGTATAATTATAAAGCAATAAAAATTCGATTAATTGGGATGAATAGGGAATAATTCTGTATTATAAATACAGAAATTCAAAAATCTAATTTAAATAATCATAAATTAAAAAATGATTGTCATAGTTTTAGAATGATGAAGATTGTCCTTAAATCGATAGAGGCTTATTAGGAAAACAATTAAAAAAAAAAAACGCATTTAAATAATTAGTAATTAAAGAAAAATTCTAAATTGTTTCGATTTCACACTTTGTTTATAATAATAATTAGCTTGAGCATGTTGAATAATTAAAAATTACTCAAAAAATTTGTATTTAAATAAAATTGTTGAAATTTTCAAAATAAAATTAAGAAATTTTTAACTTCTTTTCTGTTACAAATTGAGCAGCTGTTGATGTGTTAATTGGAAGAAAAAAAATAATAATAGCACTGCACAATTTTGTTGTGAAGACTAGTTTTGTGTCAATTATTAAAAAATGAAAAATGATTGTATTTAAACAACAAAATGAACACACTCATTAAGAATTCATTTATTTTACAACAATAAATCCATAGAGAAATTTGTATATTTTTTTAAACGTTCCCTGGTATAAAACGAACCATCACCGTGTTTTCATTAATTTTTTATTAATTAATCAGATAGTTAATTAGATCAAATTGAGTTATTTCGGAACGCGTTATATATGTATAATCATTCGAAATTCTATATTTGTATAAAGTTTTAGAATTTGTTCTATTGTTTAAATATATGTAATTTGTTTCAAAATTTCGTTATTTTAACATCCCACTATGATCCTAAGTAAAAAAATGGTACACAAGGGACACGCATAATCAGTACATACTGTATATAGTAAAGCAAAATTTGAGATGTTGCCAAGTATACGTCGCTCTAATATAGTCAGCAACGTTGTTTTGAGCATAACTTGAAAGACAACGGCGGTCCGGTCTAATAAAAAACACAGCTATTGTTTTAGGGAGAACTACGTATGTCGGAGATAAGAACTGTCAACCCACTCCGCTCAATACAAAGATATCTAGATGTTATATAGGACTGCTCGATCTTATGGGAGAACAATGTGCAAAGGATGGCATAACTGAATGCCGCGCCATCTTCATCACACCTTAATTTAAAACGTTAAATTATGTTAATGAAATTATCCTGCTGGAGCGAATTTATGCTCTTTGTGTCCGAGACATTAAAATTGAGCGTTTGAGCTGTGTTCCTAGCCTTGAGACTTTGATCCATCGAACTCTATACATAACTATAGAATAATGACCTGTTTAAATGGATAAAGTCGAAACCGAAGGAGAGGTCTCCCTTTATCTCTTTTTAGTTTGCAATACTAGTTGTTGAAAACTATGAAAACACCGTTTATTGATTAAAAATTTAATAATATTTGTACAGCAAAAGCAGTAGTATATTGTGGATAATCATTTTCGTGACACGTTATATAAGCATTCTGATATATTACGTCACGAAAAGTATGTATAATTGATTGCCTATCCTACAATCCATACTCTTAGGATACGATTACACTATCAAATCTTACTTGTTCAAGCTGCTGTGTTTTCAATAAGTGGGAAAAGGACAGAAACAATTATTGTCATTATTGCTTGTATATCTGTCCTTCTCGCACTCAAATGAAATATGCTTGACAAGTAGACTTGTTTTTAGGCGTTATAAAATTCATGCTGATTATGCAACACGAAATACACTTATACAACAAGTTGTCTATCCATTGTTAAATATATAGTATGGCCGCTAATTAACGCCCAAACTAGGGGTGGGTAAGAAACGTTTTTGTGCAAAGTTATATTCAGGCACCCCCATAAAATAGAATTTTCAAATTAAACTGCCTAGCTAATCGTTTTTTTTTTAATATTTATTTTAAATCATAGCAGAGCATTTAAGGAAAGTTCATTATTTATTGCCTAGAAATGACACCCCTCCGGACAATGCGCCTTGTGCAATGTACAACGCACACAACAACTGTCATTTCGGGAAATGATTTGTTGATAAGTCTCACTATCATAAAAGTACATCAAGTGATGATTATTTATCTTGTTTAGAAGTTTGGTCAATTTTTGAAGGAAAGGTCAACAAACTCTTTGGACATTTTATGAATAAAAGTACAGGCTTTCGTATAGCAACATTAATTGTACAGGCCCCATACAGGTTCCAGAAATCCTCTGAGGCAAAACTGAGCAGTTCTGGCCTTTGGGATTCTCTGATTACCCCTTCAGTCCTCTGAGGACCGCACAGTTATTCAGCACCAATTTTTCATTATTATCAAACCGCCTGAACAGTCCGCCAAAACTGTACAGTTGTCCACCACACATGGAAATACCGTAAACCAAGACTGCAGGATATTTCCTCAGAGGATTTCCGGATCGTGTATGGGGGCCCTTAGAGTTCAATATCAAACGTGCATTATCAAACAAAAACGTTAAAATACCGTTAAAACACGTGTCACTAATTACTAACACCTTAGTCGTTAATTCGAAATCTCTTTGTTCAAATCTTGCAAGAGTTGGACTTTGAAATTTTCTCGCAGCCCTCGAACTTTGCACCTTCCAAATAGTGCGAATCGTTTAAAAAATGTAATAAGATAATTTTCCATTGACGCATATCGATAGAGATCGAAAAAAATTTATTGGTAAACAATGGTCTTCCGTACGTAATTACAAAGACGTTTCTTCTGGAATGTTTTGATAAACAAATAGAGCTTTGATAATGGCAATTTATTCTAATAAAAAAACTCTGCATTGTTCAAAGTTTGATTTAGGAATTTTCCAAACATTGAACAATAATATTCACTATTTGTTAATTCATAATGAAGGTATTCCCTAATTATTTTTAAAAATTTTCAACAAAATTTGGAATTTTACTATCAGAATTTGATCGTAAATTACTTAAATTTCAAAAATATTTTCCAAAAAAAAAATATTCCCAAATAGGAAGCATTTAAGTCTTTTTTCTCTTACAAATATTTTGTAAACATGCCAATAAATAATTATTATATTTGATAGCAGCAATCAAATTTAATTATATTCTTTGACAACATAATTGTGTAATCAATTCTATAGTTTGAGAACGGATTTTCGACCCCAAAAATTGGTCTTGACGTCAGAACCCCGGCCTATTAAGCAAGTTAGCACAACATCTCAATGTAGCATAAATAAGTATTCTATGGAGAAGATTATTATAAATCAGCAATTAATAGAAGAAATTAGGGAACAACAAATTAAATTTTATATTTTATATACCACGTGAAGCTTGCAAAACAAAACATCATAAGAAATGACAGAACTCCAGTGCCTGATTAACCATTAGACAAAGTGGGCGGCAGCCTATGGAGCCCATGCCTTTGAGGGGCCCCGTGACAATGAATAAAGTAATATTGATTTGAACTTGAAAGACAAACTTTTACATTTTTTCAAAAGATAGTGATGGACAGTTTTTACCCCTATCGTACGTTTATTTGTCACCGGTTTCCGTTGGAAACGGACGTAAAAGTAGTTTTACGGCCGCTAACTACTATGGAATGAATAAAAGAACAACAAGTTAAATGATTCGACATTTTCAGAAAATGAAGGTTTTTCCGAATTATTTACGGTTGCATAAAGAATGTTGTAGGTATACACTTCGGCTGCGAAATGCGTTCAGCTATTTCTAGATCACTGGCCGAAGGCGCAATTTTCTCTTGATACGCAAAAAATGCATTTCTCATTGTCAGACTAGGTAGCTATTAATGTTCGTTTCGTAAATAAAATATTGGTTTATTATTGTTCGTTGATAAAATTACGAATGTAGGAATAGTATAGAGAGATAATCTAGGAAGGGCAGAGGCTCCAAGATTTTATTTGCCTAGGGGCCCTCACAAGATTTAATCCGGCACTGCATTATTTCAAAAATAATACATTTTCAAATGAGCTACAAGGACATCATCTAAGAGTACGATTACACTATCAAGTTTTGCATATTCAAGTTGGCTTGTAACACGTAAAACTTGATAATATAAACAGACCCACAAACGACTTGTAACTAATTGGATAACTTGTCAAGTTTATTGACAATGCTCAAGTTAAATGAATTCTTGGATAAATTGTCAATGACTTGATAAGCTACTTCATTGTTCTCACCAAGTGCGAGAAGGACGGAAAGCGGTTTTTAAACCAAGAACTAGTGGTATTTGGTACTACTTGTGTAATACTTACTCAAATTATTGCCCAAAGAAACAAATTTTTCCTCAAGAAATTTAAAAACTGTTTGCATATACGACGAATTCTTGATAAATGTCTTTGTTCAAGAAATTGCTTCGAATTTCCGTGTTTCTCGCACACGGTAACAATGAAGTAATTTGTTAAGTCATTGACAAGTTATTCAAGAATTAATTTAACTTGAGAAGTAAATATTGTCCATAAATTTGACAAGCAAATCTTGATAGTGTAATCGCACCCTAATAAATTGTTAAAATTGCTTTGTGACGTATAATAAATTTAATCCATTTCTATTATGAGCGTTAAAAACAGCATGCAACGTGCAACAAAGTTAGATCTGGAATTCGCTGGATGTACGGTACAATAGATGCGTTTCACTTGGAATGGTATAGCTACTTCACTGCTCTTATACATTCCGACCTGGGCAAAGGGGATACATAGTAGGATGGACAACGTGCTTGAAACCGCTGTGGTGAAATAAGATGGGAATATGTATAGGCTCTACCTCACGAATGTATGTGTCGAGTAAACACAGTATAGCTCCACTAGAATATACAAGCTGTCCCGAAGAAAAGTTATCATTCTTCTGTATTGTATTGTTCGATTTCATTTTACTGATAATTATTTTGATGACTTTTCGTGGAACACTTGACATATACAATGTATAAAACTACAAATTAATAATCGAATCAATATCGCAAATTTGATTATAAAATTATTCGATTAAATATCAATTAATTGTTTATAGTATTATCAAAGAAAGGAATTAGAGGACATTATTTACGTCATTACATTCTTTTACAAATATCATAAACTGATTTGCAAAAATTTTCCAATTTTTTAATACTGTAAAAATCTGTCATCATCATCATCATCATCATCATTTTTATTATTATTATTGCTATTATTATTATTATTATTATCGCTGCTACTATTGTTGTTGTTATTGTTGTAAATTAGAGCGGATATTTGCTACATTTTTGAATTATTTTAATATTTATAAACTCAAAAATACAATAGATGGAAATTGATAATTAACATATACGTATGAACTATTGTTTATTAATTTATTAATAAACCTCATAATTTCCATATTGAAATATAATATGTAACAATCTCTTTTAATAAAAAAAAAAAAATTAAAGTCCATTTCTGTTTAACATTCAATTACAAATATAAATATTTGGTTACTACGGTAACAGTTCAACCACACAAATTACCAATAATTATAAAATTTAATTTATTAAAATCATAATTTAACGTTCATATTTATGAAACAAAATTCCATAATAATTTTCCGGCACAATAATAAATAATGCGATTGTAAATAACAGGTGATTATTATCACCTGTTGTTAAATTTTTTGTCGATAAAATACCAACATTTTATTCGATTATCTTCAATGATGGTAACTTATCAATTATTTCTTTGAAGGTCAAACAATAATATTGATGTAGACAAATATAAACAATAAGATATAATGGAAAAATTGATAGGTGTGTAAAAATAATAATAATAAAAGAAAGTTGATGTTTTTTTTTTGTTTTTTGATAGATTGTCATATGTTTATAAAAGCATCACTTTCACAGATTAATTGAAATATAATGATTATTGTAAAATAGCAATAATAATAATAATAATAATTCGGTCGACCTCAATTGATGTGCCAAAAATCCGGGTCAAAATACGAAAGGATGCAGGATGAAGAATTTCAAATGATCATTTTTAGATTGAAAACTTTTATTTATCGTCAAACAATATTCAATCTTTAATAATTGAAGAAGTAGAGAATTCACAAAAAATACAAATATTTCCAATAGTATTCACTATATTGTCATCATCTGAATGCTATTAGCTCGATCAACCATAATCGTAAAGACTTGATTTCGCATTGTTGTTATCATCAATAAACATAGTCGTTTATTTACTGAATAAACCAAATAATCAATCAAACAAAAACGATGCAGGTGTTATAGTTCATATCAAATTAAACCTACACCGCTAGATTTTTGAATATAATCCTTACAGCCGTTGAGTGAAGAATAACGATTTGCAATATAGCGATTATTGCTATATTAATTGATTTTTACCCCATTATCGAATATTTGGGGTTCACAAAATAATCTTTGTTGAAACAAAAATAAACAACACACTTATAGATTAAATTATGTTACAAGTAGGAAGAGTAGTAGTGCGAACAAGCTCTTTCACATATACAATTTTTTTTCTCAATGCAAATTTTTAATGAATTCATAAAATTGTTGCGTAGATTTTGTGAAGTTTACCACTTCTAAGGTTAACAGCTTTTTCAAAGACAAAAAAAAAACACAACAACTATTATTTGGAAATCTCTTTTATTATTAAGCAATATAATTAAATTGTCGACTATTATAAGGTTAGTTACTAGTCATAATTCCGGATTTTATTGGACAACCGGCCAGAAATTAGTTTTTTCGCTTGGAACACATTAAAATCCTCAAAATTGTCACATTTAGAATAGCGGACTGAAAGCGGAAAATTATGAATTGTTGAAATGCGTCATAGAATTTCGGTTTTCTTATAGTTTGTAATTAGGGACAAACTTAGAAAGAAACGATAACAAGAAAACTTCGTTGTTACAAATAAGTCTTCACTCCAAATAGCCCGATTCATTTTCCGTTTATTATTCTCGCTTGGCATCTTTGTCACAGACCTTATATACTTCGAAAATAAGGCTCATTTCACCTTACCACGCACTTAATCCTTTATCAAAATTAACCTTATGTAGAAAGAACGTAAGATTGATTTACGGCAAGGTCGAGCTTAAGTCAGTATTAAGAAAGGGGAGCTGAACCGGGCCTAAACGGCATTTAGAGTTGATGGATATCTAGTGAATATTACTACCATATTGTTTATTTTGTATTCTACTATTGTCCTTATTATTATCAATTTATGTTATTGCTATACTGCCGGCAAAAAATATATGTTTTATAAAGAGTTATAATGTAATAACATTTGATAACGTAATTATTTTTCCATTTGTAAACAATGTAAAAGAATGTTAGTGTTATTTTTTGCAATATTTTTGAAGAAAATAATAAAAGGAAAATTTGTCTGAATTTAATCAGTTGTCAGGTTATGATTTTATTGATTCGTCCTTGTTAATATTTCTGGAGTTTTCCTTTTAAATTAATTATTATTACATAAATTTTTCCTCTTTATACAACAGGCAAATTTCAAATAATTTATTATTATTATTATTTTGTTTAAAATAAAAGTATAATTTCATGTTAATTATAAATAAATTTGAATTTGTTACTACGATAAATTGCACTTAAGAATTGTTATACAACAAAAGCGATATCGCAAAACAATGGGAAATTTACAGTAATTTTTAGAGTTATTTTGATTGTAACATGTGCTGGTTTTTAATGTGCCTATATGGCAAATTTTAAATCTTAATTAAAATTATTTATGTAAGGTCGTAATGATAAATTGTTTAAAATTAGTTGGATAAGGAAGGAAACCAGACGGGTTTCTCAAGGATTAACGTTGGTGTTGATCCTTATTACACTTGTCTGAGTTGGTTGACCGACTGGCATCCGATTGTTTATATCAATTCAAAATATTTAATAAAAGATAACAATATTTCAGCAAATTTTCAATTAATTAATAAACGAATATCGGTCGAAACAATAGCCACATATTCACAAATTAATTACTAAACTCTTATAAAATACACATTTAAAAAAAATAATTATTTTATGTTGATACAAGCAATCTGTTTTATCACACAAGTTCAATGTCAAGTTTATGTAGAAATAGCTAATTAATTACAAATAGAAATCACACATTCTAAATAGTATATTTTCAATTTGTTAATTGGTTTATTTTAAATTTTGCAATAAAATTAAAAACATAAGAGCCTTGACAAAATAAAGTTGCTATTTTATTGTTATGATGTAATTAAATATCCGGGTATTTCACGAAAAAAGCCTCAATTATTTTAAATATTTATAATAATAATTCTGTTTACTAATTAATTATCAAACAAATCCAGACTTTTACAACAACAAAAAAATGTTTGCCCATTTAGTACCGGATTTAGCCCATGTAGGGCCCAAGACATCAAAAGTTTTATTAAGCCCTACTTAACTGAGTCAGTAATGCATATACTGGTTCACCACGGTGTTTTGAACAATAATTTCGATATAACACACATTCTCTTGATTAGTGTTATAGGGAGGTGATGATATTTTGACTTTTATTTAAAATTAAGAAGAATATTACGTATACATAGGTATACCCATGTTTTATGAATGGAAGAAAGATATAATCTTAAACCCGGCGCATCTCCCATGAGCGTTATCGTGGTCTAAAGTTCCTTGAGCATAAGACTTATTTTTTTGGACTCACATACCAGTGGATATAAGGCAGATTTAAAGAAGGCAGGAAGGAGTTTTAGGAATGTCTAATTATCTTTAGGGGGTACTCCATGGAGAAGATATTGTCCCGAATGTGTTTTTCGTTGGGATACATGTGAAAATATTTTTTTTATGTTGCACATTGTGCAACTAGTTTTGGAGCTTATTTTCGGGCTTTGGAACACTTTAACCACCTCCTTCTTGTATTATTTTCGACTGGAAGATGTATTGTGCTGAAAATACCGTTGTGACAAAATATTTCCAACCATTTTGGCATATGTATGTTCAGGGCCGGCTCTGGGATAGAGTGAGTAGAGCGGTCGCTTTGAGCGCTGGGTGAGAATTATCAATTTATTTGTTACTGAACAAAAACTGAATTATAATCGATTCAATAGGTGTCGATCGAAGGGGATTTCGTTCCACCCTGATAAAGAATTAGGGCCGCCACTGTGTATGTGATCCGTTTAAATGAAACATTCTGTGTAGATGCTCTATAAACGAATTCAAAGATCGTTGGATCGATAATAAACAGAAACATTTCAAATTTAAATAAAAATTATAAACATTTTTGTTTTTTTTTTTGTTTTGGGTTTATAGTTGTTTAGATGAACATTCTATATAAAAGTGGAACATGATTTCACGAATTTCTTGTTTCTCAACTTCCTTGAAACTGTTCTCTCTTTTACATTAGAACAGATGATTAGGCATTTATTTCTATTTGATAAATAATACCCAAATTTGCAAAAAATAATAGATTTGTACTAATATTGTTGATTTCCGGAAACAATAATAAATAGTTTTGGATAAATTTAATATTCATACAAATTATAAATAAACATATATAATTAATTTGATCTGATTGTTGAATGATTATTAGTGAAAGTTTCCTAAATATAAAATTTTATCTAATTTGTTACAAAGTAACAATCAACTGATAATACAATAATTGTAAATTATTAAATTAAATTTACAGACAAATTTGTTTGTAAATATATAAGTGTTAATTTATATTTGATTTTATCAAAATTAATCTGTTAGAAGGTCATTAACATTAAATAACAATGATTCAATTGAATTGATTTTGATCTAATTTAAATATTTAATTATTATTAAATTCAATTTTTAAATAGCCGCCTAAATTGAAATTAGAAAATCTATAAACCAATAAGAAATAAGCAATGTGGAAATCGCCAATAGAATAACAGTATTATGGTCTGACTGATGAGGCTCTGGAGCTAGATAGTATAAGACAAACCGATTAACAATTGTATTATTTTGAAAATTTTTCAAAAATTAATCAAATAAAATTTTGAAATAATAATAATTGATAAATGATTTTAATAAATTATTGATAAATAATGAATGTTATTTAAACGGAAACATAAACGTATTTAAATAAAAAAAATAATCAAGATCACGACCTGTAATTGTGGCAATAGTGTACCGCCTCCAGAGCCCCACTCCACCTATCCGTCATCCTTGTATAAAACAGTTTAGCATGCGAGTAGCGAGTTGGGAGTTGGTTTGTGCTGAAGTTCCAACTGACTTCAATACGAGAAATTTTTAAATCAAAAAATAACAACAAAATTTAAATCGATTGTTGGTGTTTTGTGTGTTTATTTTTTTTGTTAAATTTTTGTTTAATTTTCATTGAGGAAATCTAGTGATTTTTTGTGGATAATTATGAATTCGTACACCGATAACATTACAGCCAGTCTGGAGATCAGCAGGTTAGTATTGGGGTGTAGACAGGATTAATTGTCGATTTTTTAATTAATAATCGAAATTTTTTTACGATTCGGTGAAAGCTAAACTATTCTAAATTCCACCTGGTTCGTTTATAACGTATGAGTGTCTAATTCTATTATGCAATAATTAAGTATGTCAGTATTTACAATAAACTAAATATTGCTTATACTAGAATTATTTTTTTTGTCAATGTTAAGTTTATAAAAATTGTAAAATTCCACGAAAATCGATGATTGTTGTTTTTTTTTTTTATTTAAAAGTTGTCTCATTGATAATAATACAAAAATCTATGATTGGTCAATAAAAATCCCGCCCCCTATTGCCGACAAAATTGACTTTTTCCTTGAATTTTGTTTTGACGTCAATCGCCTGAAAAGTTAGCAAATTTTCAGTTTTATCCGGATGACATTCAAAATTAACAGTTTTTTCTCCTGACAAAAAAAAAAAACCAACTATACTCGTGTCAAAATTAATTATGCAAAGATGTTAATTATTTTTTATTTGTTTTTTGTATAATAATCGAGAAATATTTGTTTTATTAATGAGAATCTTGTGAATGGAGCGCCAAAAATCATTAATATTAATCGAAATTTTTCTTTAATTCCTATATACAGGAACTGTCTTCGCCGTATTGCCCGTAATGATGATACAGAATTTTCACCACAAAGTATAATGAATTTAATGGATAAATTTGTTAAAACTGTTAATACAATGGATGAAACAATATTAGTACCATGCCGTTTGATGGATATGAAAGTTGGTGATGAGAATGATCCAACAATTATAAATCAAAAATTAGAACAAAAACAGAAACGTTGTAAAATAAACGAATTATATAATTCTGTAGATTTATTTCAAATCTATAATATGTTGCATAATATTAAAGCAGATTTATTATATGGTCAAGGTCAATTAATGGAAGACACCCATCCCCCGAATACAACAACAACAACACTGAGTGCCAATAATGTTGTTAAAGGTCATGTTAGACGACCATCAACAGTTAGTGTAACATCAACAAATTCATCAACATCCACAATAAGCGATTCAGAATCAGATGCTGGTAATGAGATTGATTCTGGTATTGAAGAATCACCACAAGATGGTTGTTGTAACAATAACAATAATAATAAAATTAATAAAAATAGGACTGAACAAGTTGCTGATAATTTCCGTAGACATTTAATTGGTTTAACACAATCATTAAAACAAATGACTGAAACAGCACAATACCTAACAACACGTTATCAACACAATATTGTTGGTTCAGTGTGATAAAAGTCCTCTTTGGATTATCGATATTTCACAATAAATAATTAATGAAAATATAAAATAAAATAAATGAAAAACCAAAGGGGCTATATGGTGTGAATCTGGATCCGAATGTATTATTGTATGTATGTGAAATGTATGTTTAGCTAATTTTTTTTAAAAAATTAAAAAAAAAAAATTAAATAAATCGAGTGATATTGTCAATTTTTATGTTCTTTTTTTTTGCTCATATTTCTTTATTGTTAATATATTTATTTCTAGTGAGAGTTGTATACCTCTGGATTAAATAAAGGCTAAAATCTATTATTCAATTAATTTTCTTTTTATTTTTGTAATAATTTTCTAAATCATTGACCCAATTCATTGAATAAATCGTGATACTTCCGCTATCTGATCGTTATCATTATTATTATTATTATTATTATATAACTTATTTTTTTAAAACAAATTAATTTGTTGTATCAACAGTTGATTGTATAATACGTAATTCGTTTTTTTTTTTTTAATAGTGACGATATTGGAGAATTCTAATAAAAAGCCCAGTGTCTTCACGTTTAATAGTACAAATACGAATTTTTGTGATATTTTAAAAGGCACTTACTAGGAAGATTCATTTCTAGGTCAAATAGTGCTTTCATCGCATGCAAAACCGTTCGATAAATTAAAAAAAAAAAAATATGATTGTTGTACGATTTTTGAAACGACTACTTTCCCCGCCGAATGACTCGGTAAATTTTCGTTGTAAAACAAGAAAATTAAAGGACAACCTTCAAAATGTATTAAAAACGAATTAAGGACAAAATGTTGGAATAATAATGCGATGTTCCATATATACAGTGTTGGTTTTTCAAATGCGAACATTAGAAATAATACCAATAATGTAGATGTATAGTTCAAATTGGGCCGCAAATGTTTCACAATGATCATTACAAAGATGGAAGTGGGTGTGATGCAATGAAGGATTTAGGGTTAGGCTGGTGAGATCCGGGCCTAGGGCGGCAAAATTTGGGAGGTGATTAAAAGTTTGAAAGGTGCCAAAATTGAATAAGTTTTAAGTAGATTCTGAGAATCATTTTTATTGCTTTTTCTCTCACTCTTACGATTCAGAAAAAAACAAACATTAAGGTTGTGACATTGCAAATAGACACATAGGAGAAACGCATCTTCCTCTTACTTATTGTAATCGAAATGTTTCTATACGTAAGTTGAGATAAAGATAGCGAATCCTGGTCTGTTGAAAGAATAAAAATCATATGGCATGGAGGGTAGTAGGATAGATATTTTTACAAATACTTTTCTCAACAATCTTCTGTATAGTCGCATCGGTGACTTAAGAGACTGACTTTAGCAATAAAATTAGTACACAATAGATCGGTCTGAAAGAACTTTATGGGGGTGCTGAAATATTGCCAGTAATAAATTTCAAAAATTTGTAATGATTTTTGTGGAAAAACTACCTGCTTTGTGAGAGTTCGATCCGTTTGCATATTTCTACAAAAACATCTGTTTATGTTCGCCCAAGACAAACTTTTGAAATTTACTACTGGCAATATATCAAGTTCTTTCATACCGTATATATTGTGTCCTAATTTTATTACTAAAGTCAGTCTCTTAAGTCACCGATGCGACTATATGTATATTTCTTTTCAACCTGGGCGAAGGCTGTGAGACTGTCTCATTTCTTATAATTTCTCCAATGTTTCTACTCGAAATATCTGAACCTGTTGTATCAACAGATTTGTTGACATTATAAGAAGGGTGGCACATCATAGCGGGCCTAAGGCGGCATCACAACCAAATCCGCTCCTCGTGTGATATTTAGAGAAAGCTCTAAAGATAGGTGGAATTCTTGGGCGACGGACCGCTTATTTTATGTTTATCTCATTCTAACTTATACGAAACATCATAAGAGTAGATGGTGCGGATATTTTTTCCAATGTTCGAACTGTATACCAATATATTTCTTAAGTTTACAATGACTCAATCTTATTGATTGTAAAATCTAAGAAAAATTCAATTTTGATTGGATTTCATGAGAACCGGATTGATAAGTGAATGATAATTGCCGTAAGCATTACAAACAACATTGATATTTTTTTTTTTATAAAAAAATTAATTAGAATAATACGCATGCAACAATTTAAATAATGCGCGTGGAATAATTTGTAGAATTTGCGTTTAATTATGTGGAAATGATTTTTTTTTGGGTAATTTGTCTATAATTTAAATAATTTAATTTATAGTGTACAAAATTCGACTTGACTGACCTTATAGTAGCATTAATTCACAATAGATACAGCAGCAAGGACTTGATGGAAATGGTTAAATATTGCCACCATAAATAAACATTTAAAATTTGTCATGACCACAGACTGCCCAGGTATTTCTTTAAAAACCCAAAGCAGGTAATTTTGAGTAATGGACTTGTTTAAAGTTAGCATTTCCATCAAGTCTTTTGCTGCTGTGTCCATTGTAAACTAATTTTTGTTATTTCACTGGATCTTTTAAGTCACTTAACATGCTATAAAAGCGCTACCAACAGGAATAGTGTATTGACACCAAATTCCGCAGATGTGCAAACGAGCAAAAAACAATCCTAGTACATATAAGAGAGAAATCATTTTTTACTGTCTCATTCTTAACCAAAAAAAACCAACAATTTATTTTAGCCTTTGTACTGTTATCTTAGTTACATAAGTTAGCTACCGCATGTTTTATTATCCCATTAGTGTCAAATCTGAGTTATTCAACAAGTTTCGGAACAAATCAGCACAAAAGTGTGTATTTTGAATTCTGTAAATTGTAACCAAAATAAAAAAAATTATACATAATTTAATAAGGAAATTCCCAAATTACGCTTTAAAAAAGCGTGTTATAAAATAAGAAAGGCCACTCCTCAAAATTGAATGTATCCACGTGTGCCTGCCTCATAGCAAAATGTCAAGTGCTTTTTTGCTAAAAATTCAAATGAGAGCTCACAGTATACGTATGAATGTCGATTGATAAATGAAAGAATCATAATTGTAAACAACAAACAGCGTAATGATCTTTCGATGGAACTATGGAACAGTCCGTAGAAATTCTGATAAACATTGACATCAATATAGTAATTTGCGTGGAATTAGTGTATATACCTATCCTTTGTTTTACACAGTTTCGGTTTGCACGATTTGTCCAGGAACGTATCTACCGTGTAAATCGAGGAATGCCTGTACTTCAGTTATTTGAATCGAGTTGACTTGATTTTAAAACAGATTTGTTAAAACTCGATACTATATTGTTTGTCAAACTAACTAAAGCCGCATCCAGATCTAACGAACGAATGCAAATGTAAACATAGTGTGGACAGCAAGACACACGCGAACGAATGCAAACGAACGTGCAAAACAGCGATCCGCTGTCGGTACCACAAAGAAAAAATTCGTTCGTATTCGTTCGCGTTTGCATAGTATGGACGGGAAATAGGAACTAGAAGCTAGTGGAATACAAGCGAATGCATGGACATTCTACTACTTCTGTTCGCATTCGTTCATTAGATCTGTACGCGGATTAAGAAGGTGTTAAGATCTTGTCGAGCAATACGATGTTCAAACTACAGCCAGGGGGCGATCTTAACTACTGTACGAGTGGTGCGTCGTATAAAACGGTCAATGGATTAGCATTACCATTAACTTTTCAGTTGAAGAGAGCGGGCCGACTTTGTTGTGGCATATGGGCGGCCAAATATATAAAATCGCCGCTAATTACCGCAAAGAAAATCTATTGTGCAAAACCTGAGACAGATGAAGATTAATTAGATTCAGATTCGCTTAGATTCACTTTGGATGTTTTTTTATTATTCCAGACTGCAAATTAGGTTGAATTGTCTCGACTTGAAGAAATCGTTCCTGAATTAAAATGTAGCTGGTCTACTCTGACGACTTTTGTGTGGACCCAGAGTAATAAAAACACAGCCTTTCTAAGGAAGTTGAAGAGGATCGACTTGATTTTAAGACAGTAAAAGTGGTAATTACAAAGTCAAATCAAGTTAACTTGGAGCTAATAGATCAAGTCAGTGGCGTTCCTAGCATTGGGGTTACTCGCGGTGCATTAATATTTTATGAGAGAAAAATTTGCCGTTTTTATCAGAATTTTTGGCATTTAGCGCATAATTTGCCTTTTTTGGTACAAGAATATTTGGAAATTCTCTCTTATTTTGATGAAATTACTGCAAAATTATACAGTTCTGATTTGATAAATTTAGAGCAGTTTTCCATTTTTTGAGCAGAATCTTTGCAAATTGTCACTTATTTTGATTAAATTAGTGCGACATTCGCTGTTTTTGATCAGAATTTTTGGAACTTTTTGTTTATTTTGATGGAATTGGCACAAAATTTTGGAGAAAATATTTGGATGAAATTTTTGGTCGTTAAAAAGCATGGAAGAAACAAGAAACGACTTTGAAAAGCGCTTATAGTTGTAAAATTGGCAACAAGAGAAACTCAATTGAAAAAATTGGGTGTCACCCCCCTAGTGACGCCATTGGATAAAGTATAGACATATTTTTTACCATATAACAATATCATCATGTTACAACGCAATACAGATGAACGATAGAGTTTTTGCAGATAAAGATAAGCGTCTATTTGGAACACTTACAATTAGTGATTATTGTCATTTAAATCTATCAAAATTGTTAAAGATACATTCAGACGAAATTTTCAATTGAATTTCATCATTATATCATAAAACTCAAGTATGATTGTCTGGGTTTCTAGTAGGAATTTTTATTTAATTTTATTAAACTTGTTAGTTCAAGGACTTTGAAAAAAAATGTACATTTTCTAGAAATATGCAAAAATTTTCAAAATACATTTCTGTGTTTGATGTCATAAAGTATTCAGTTGTTGTTTTTTTTTAGGTTTTATTTTTGTTGATCAAAACAATTATTTCAAAAAATCCTCCATTGCATTTGTAAGAGCTCCTATCATGTTTTTTTTTTTTTTGATTTCAATTAATTATTCCAATGACGTAAAACCTTGAATACGCATAAAACCTGTAGAAATATCATTATTATCAAGTCACAATACTCTTTGGACTTGAAATAAAAAATTCTAAGGGTTATGTTATTTGTAATACGATTTGTTTATAAACAATAGTTCTAGAATGTACGATTATGTAAATTCTTTGATTATAATAGAAATATGTTATTATAAAAATAATTAACAAATTTTTGTTTACTGCATTATCCATCGAATAACAAGAATTTTTAAGATATTATTGAAATTCATAATTTTAACGCAGATTAAGGAAATTGTACAATCAACATTGAAAATTTGGCAATGACAATTAGTCTTAATTAAAGTTGAAGACCTTCAAAAAAAAGAAATAACGTAGCCGTGTTTAAATAAATTAATAAACTATAAATGAATTGTTGCAAATTCATCATAATAATAAACAAAAATATATCGTCGATTAGAAAACGACAATAATTTGACTTAAATAAGGTCTAATCAATTATCTGATTTAATGATTAAAATGTACTTTAATTTCGTTTCCAGTTCTGCAAATTTTGACTGTTCTCTTGAAAGTTTCAATTTGTAGCAAAACTGAGATCATCGTTCATAGTCCAATCAATGAACTAAAACTTGTGGTTTACTTTAGACTGTTTATTATCGAGAATTCAAAAACTATATTTATACAGGACTGGCCTAGGATTACACAAAGAAAGCGCTAAAAGCTTTGAGACGGCAACATACTGGACGTAATCGTGTTAAAAAGGAGTCGAGTAATACGAGCTTTATCCCTGGAAATCGCGTCAATTTTACTTTTTTCGGATAATTTATCGTTATATACAGTGGACTCCCACATAACGCGTTTTAGGAACAGTGTTATACGAAGACATGCATTATGCATAAACATGAAAAAGTATGTCAAGCTGTTAAATCGTACGTTTTACCCAGGGTGATGTATCGCGTTTATAGAGGAGCGTGCATGTTCATTAAGATATCTTTTGTAAACTTCCAAAAATTTAGAAATTTTAAATAAAAATAAACGATCATCTGCTGAAAACCATCCAGACCCACGGACGCCACATACCCTCGAGCCGGTCCTGTTTGTATATTATACAGTAGAAAATTTTAATATGCAATTAAGAAAAATACCAACAACTATGGGATTTCTCCAATATAAACAAATAATTTTCGTTGTAGTATATACATTATAATAACGTTTATGGAAGATAGTAATTAATTATTATTTGTAATTTGAGGTCAATAGGAAAGTTACTTTTGTTTTATTTATTTTTTCTCTCTTTATTATTTCAAGATGTAACAACTATTACACAAAAAAATAATTATTTTGTAATTAAAAATTAAGATTTTATTCATAAATTTTGTAATTGTTTTTAATAATTAATCGCGTGACAATTTCAAAATTATTTGTTATTCATAAATTATTTTTCAACAATTGCATATTATTTTATCAATAATAAAAATTTTAATTTAACCTTGATTTATGATCCATTTAATAAATTAATTAAGATTGGAAATAATTATTCATCATTTATTATTGATAACAATGATTATCATAATATAATAATAATAATAACAAAAACTGTCTGTATTTGGTAAGGAATCTGGATCATTTTATTTCCTTGTGGATTTATGTCGCCCTAATTCAGTTTTTATTATTAAAACAATTCAATATTAAAGTTCAATGTTCTCTATGATAAGCAGAAACTGGAGACAGTTTTTTTTTTTAAATAGTTTTCGTTTCAATTTTAGATAAAAAAAAAGATGATCTTGGACAAAGTTCATAGGAATTCCCAAACAAATCAGGTACAAAAGTCACAGTTTTCGTAAATAACAAAGATAAATACAACTGTAGATAAATTTCACAACAATATAACAAATTTCAGTGAATCTCCTATAGAACATTAATGATTAGGGTACTGAAGAAATATGCAACTTATTTTTATTATAATGTAGTGCAATAGTCACATTTAAGGGCGTATGCAGACAACGTATTTTCACGCGCGTTCGTGAAACGTGCAGTGCGTAAAAATGTCGTTATAGCAAATTATTTGCGTTTGTATCGATAGAAATGAGCGTGAAACGCTATAAAAACGCGCACGATCATCGCTTTGCACTATAGTGAGAAGCCTTGACCAATGCCATCCTACTCTGCTTATACATTCTGACGTGGGGCTAGGGGGGTACAAAGTAGGATTGTATTTACGGGCATCGCGATGAAACAAGATGAGAATATGGCTCCACCTTACAAATGTACGTGTCGACTAAAAATAGTATACTATCCAATACTATTGACGAGTCTTAGACAAAAATCTTGGAGTTGCAGTGCGTTCTTTTTGTGTATTACATTCATGCCATAGCGTATCTGTATCATCACAGGCTGTGACTCCAGTACGTCTTCTTTGCGCTTAACTCGCGTGAAAAGACGTTGTGTGCATAGTCCCTAACGATTAGTTACGTAAAATGATAAGATTAATCGGAAACTGTCATCATGGTTCATAACAAAAATATCTTGGCAGTTTTATTGAATTTTGTTGTATCTGTATGCATTATGAAACCGTTCATTTGTGGTGATATCTATAAATATTTTTATACCCGGTTTATTTGGATATAGCCAGATTGACGCAAGATAATAAAATCGATAATCATAGAATATCTGTGAGAAGAAATGTTTTATTAACGCCACGGTGCCTAAGGCTCAGTTCACACCAAACAGCTGACATGAGCTAGAAATTTAACAGGTTTAAGGCTGCGAAATCTATAATTTACCTAATAAAAGAACTATGTACATATTGTAGATGATAATCACCGTATGGATGTTCGAATAAAATATTTTTTACCACTTTACTATGTACTATTTAATACATAATTTTTTTAAATCTAGGAAAATCAAAAAAAAATAAATGAATTAAATGCATACTTAAGGATGCTATGCCACACTTGTAGCGACCCAGCTAATCGACTGCTGTTCAGATAAGCCATTTTATATTTGGAATAATGCAAGAATTCGACTATCCGTCCCATTGGTTCAATCTAAATCAATCCAGTCTAGCTAACTCAACATTCATATGAGGCTTTTTGTTCATCAATTTGATTCATGTTCATCAGCAGTAAATCAGTGTTTATAAGTCAGAGTCGGATTATTTATGAGTGTATATTATATAACTGAATATTTCAAAGTATCATTTGAGCTTTAAAACAACCAGCTTCGGTACGTGGGGGTCGTGGAGTTGCTAAGTGTAAAGCTGGACCACACGCCAGATGAGACAAATATACATGTTCCATCGTTAACGTTTATTCCAGTAAAATTCCATTAGATTTTTATCGAGAATTATAATTTTCAATAAAAAAAAAAAAAACAAACAAATCAATAAAACAAGATAACAATGAGAAGTATTAGAGATTTTTAGACTTTTTTATTTTATATTTCAAGGGGTACTTATAAATTAGAGAGATATCAGTGGTTTTCCACCTGCATTCATAAATACCTGGAAACTGTAGCCTTATTTAAAAATTTTGAGTAAAATTTTCCGTTATTGCCTTCCAATTAGAACTGGGAATGTATACACGGTTGCCTATATAACATTTATTTCGTTTTGTTGGAGATTTTTCTAGTATCACATGTAGATCCTTATCACAAAAAAAATGTTAAATTTATCCACAATTTCTTCATTTATTAGTAAATAAATAATAAATGAATGAATTGTTGAAATTGTGGATAAACTCAACGTTGTTACCTTGTTTTCTTGAACATTGGATCATGTAATCTTCAGTTACATAATGTAATGGCAAAATTAATTCACTGGTACATCGAACCAGTGTTATAACAGGTACTTTCAGAGTGGTACCTAGATATAGGTATAGGTACTCTGTACAAAATGTGCCTAGTTACAGGTACAGGTATATTATGAAAGATGTACCTGAAAAATTTAGGTATTTTTATTACTCATTATAATTGATAATATTCAAAATAATAATGAAATGATTACAATAAGTTCTCTTCATAAAACATAGATGAGTGGGTATTGGTGCTATCTAGTAATTTCGTTACTGTATTGCTTCAATTTTTCTATCCGAATATCTTTTACTCTTAATACATTATTTATTTTTCTATCTAAAATTATGGGGAAAAGTAAAGGAAATAATAAAGATAGAAAAAAAAAATTTAGAAGCTAAACATTACCGTTGGAAACATTTATTTGTTAGAAACTTATTCCGAAACATGATCGAGAATGTTGGTGGCAAAATTACCTATTTCCTGACGAATATTTACCTTGTACCTAATTACTTAAATCTAAAAAGGTACCCTAGAAAAATTACCTAGGTACGGGTATAGGTGTTTATATCTATCAAGACCCAGGTACTGCGTTTAGGTACCCTTACAGTACCCAGGTACGCTACAACAGTGCATCTAACATGTTCAGTCTATCCAATGTTAAAATTTCTGCTGTTTCATTAAATTTAACCAACATGATTACTATTATCTATATAAAAACGTTTTCCTGATTTAATATCTTTAAATTTATTTTTGCATGATAAAAGAAATCCGGTTAAACAATTAAAAAAATATTATTTTTGATAATTTTGAAGAGTTTAACAACGTCAATCATATTAATATTGAAATCAAGAAATGTTAGTCTCTTATAATCAACTATATTAGTCAAAATTATGCCCAATGGACTACAATTATGCCTATTATTGTATAAACAATAATGGACATGCAATTTTCATGACATGCACGTATATAGTTTTAGTGTTGTTAAATCATTATTGGGCATTTTACTAAACATTTAAGGATATGTAATGAAATCCATACAATCCTTTTCCTTTTCCATTGCCAGATACCTACAGTTGAAGAAATGTAATTTGAGACGTATGGAATTAAATACAATAGTTATTGTTTTGTTACGTATTTTTGTTAATTGAACAAATTTTTGCGATTCAACCCCTGTTTTAACCAATTTTACTGTATATTTCTTACAATTTATCCAATTGTTTCTTCAACGTATTACAATTTTGGTAATTTCTTTAATTTGTTGAGATACACTTTCGAGTGTGTTTCATCCATCTATTAATAATTTTCTCGTAATTATTTATTTCCATTTTATTGTTTAATATTCGAAATAATTGCATTTGTTTTTTCATTTTCAAAATTTGTTTAAAAACAAAAACATAACCAACATTTATATTAAAAGAAAAATATTGCCAACCTCAACAAATACCACCAACCTAAAATTGCAAATGTCACTAGTAGAGAGTTGCTGAAATAATGAAATATATTATATTTACCATCATTGAAGAATAATCGCAATTGTCTATAAAATGCAAAAATTGCTGTTCTAAATATATATATATTGATTAATTCGAAGATTTTTAAGTAATTAAGCAATATTGAAATGAAATGCGAGTTGCGTTAGCGGCTACCTACTATACCATCTATTGAGAGTTTTTGTAAGTATTCTAAACTACAAAGTGATTCCCGCGTTCGCAATGCCAAATTTAGAAACTTCTCAGCATATCTACAGATGGTTTTTCGATTATTTTACTTATGAATTTCAAATAAAACATGATTAGATCCAACTACACGTATAGAAATAGGAGAAATTTTGAGAATGTTTTCAATTGTTAATTGAAATTCGACTTTGCAATAGACAAGTTTTTTAGAAATGTAAAACGGAGAGATTTTACGATTTTTGTTTTGGTAGAATTTTCAGCAGTTTTACGGATTTTGTTGAAATCCAAATGGCAACACTGTCTGGCGAGATTTTATTTTTATTAAATGGCTTCTGCGTGTACATTGGTGCGTCAGTATGTTGATATTTTAACAATTTTACCAATATAAACAACGCCTTTAATTATTAAAATTAAATTAATTGTGTTTGTGAGATGATTAATTTATAAATTTAATTTAGAAAAAATGCAATCGTATTGTATTTTACCATATAAAACACAAACGAACTATAATGGATAATTGAGTGTTGTTTTTTCTTCTATTTTTTTTTTTTAACCACAAAATGGTGGGTGTTTATTTGGTCACTATTATTATAGCTTGTTTATTGTTTAGTTCAGTTAATTGTACAAAAACCAAAGATTGTCCAGAAATTTGCAGTTGTCTTGGTTCATATGTTGATTGTGCATCAAATAAATTAGAGACAATACCAACAAATTTACCAAAATGGACAAGTCACCTGTAAGTATTTTATTAAATTATTTCATTAATTAAATACATAATAAACAATATACGCCCTGTATCAGATTTAAACAACAATAAATTCTCATATTGCATGATAAAATTAATCGATTAAAAAGGGAAATTATAATGAAAACAACGGGAAAGTAGCAAAAAAAGAAAACACAATGAAATTATAGTAGGCGATGAATAATTATTAGTGTTTTGTTTCATTGTTAATACCAACTTTAGAAAAATTGACGTTTTTATCGAAAAATCATTTAAAATACAACACGATTTTCGTTTTATTATTATTATTATTATTAATGTTGTAATTATTAAACAAATTCGATAAAATAATATAATTTTATTTGTAGTGATTTGCATAATAATGCAATAAAGAGATTGAATGATATTGTATGGAGAAATTTGACCAAATTGACTGAATTAAAATTAAATAAAAATAATATATCTGTTATTCCAAATGATGCATTCAATTATCAAAAACAATTAAAAATTCTGTAAGTATATTAATTAAAATAAAGATAAACACATTGTATTATTATTATTATTATTATAGTGAATTAAATCGTAATCATCTCACTACAATTGAAGCTTTAACATTTAAATCATTAGAACATTTAACAATATTAAAATTGAAACGAAACCAAATAACACAATTAAAAGATGGTGCATTTTATGGATTATTATCAATTGATAAATTGTAAGTATAAATTGATTCAAAAAAATATATACGATTTTTATTAAATTGTTTTGTTTTAAGAATTTTGGATTATAATCGTGTACAGATCATTTCAAAGAATTGGCTTTATGGTTTAAAATCATTAAAAGAATTGTCAATTAGTCATAATGAAATTGTGTCTATTGAACCTGATGCTTGGGAATTTTGCAAAAGATTGGCTATATTGTAAGATTTTTTTTTTATATATACACCCTGTTTGGCTTAACTAGCCCAGGTGACTGAAATCTTCATTTGTAGAAAAAGGACAGAAATGAAAGTTTCAAGAACGTATACGGTACGTTAATGCAGTCAGAAAGGCAGTAGTTTGATTCTAAATAGGAAAAATGAATGTCAATTTTTACAAATGGGAATTTCAGTCACCTGGGCTAGTTAAGCCAAACAAGGTGTATGTGGAGGGTGTTGTTTTTATCGTGATTTAACATTAATATCTTGAAAACCGTAAATGTTAGAAAGACGGTTAAATAGAAGAAAAGTTGCGTATCTAGAAGACTAAAAATTAGGTTGAGGCAAATCTGTAATATCTTTTATAGTTTACGAATTATACAGGGAAAAACCAAATTTACTATTTTCTCATGTAGCACCTTCATTTAAGTGAATATCAAAAAATGCTAGAAAAACTTCTCTATTGAGATCATGCAAGCTTCAATTTTGTAATAACAAATTTTCAATGCGCCAATGCATCTTCGGGTTTAATTTTCAAATACAGACCTGCATTTTTTATTTTAGTTTTTAGTAACCCAAATACTATAAGGCTATATGGCATGAATAAAATTATCCCATTCTATAAAAGTTAACTTGACTGTATACTTTATTCAGAGATAAGTGGCATTGACATGACATGACTTTGTTCACGCTTCATTGGTTTTATAACTGAACCCCAATAACACAATTATCAAATAACCTAATGGTCAGAGTTTGCCA
>JAZBGY010000418.1:0-63549 GCA_037414755.1 Lydus trimaculatus | reverse complement strand
CTGTCCCTTTTCTACACATGCAGATCTCGAATCAGTGCGACACTTGAGCCACCAACCCTGTATACCGGCTGTTGACATGAGCGAACTCCGGTGAGCTGATGCAAAGATTGTCAATCTGCTTGGCTCTATAGGACTGCTTGATCTTGTAAAAAATCATTATGCAATGGGTGATGTCAAGAACTGTCAACCCGCTTCGCTCTCTATAGGACTAATCGATTTAGCTTTGTGATATCAGCGGTTGCTCATACAAGCGACCAGCAATTTCAATCTACCAGGCCGTCAGATTACAGTTGGTCTACAAGTATATTGATTTTAAATCTAGCATGTTGAAATAGATTGCCGTATATAGTGCGTTAATAGCGCAGTCGCCAGTGACGCCATCCACTCTATAATGGATTCTCATAAGATCAATCAGTCCTATAGAGAGCGGAGCGGATGACAGTTCTTGGGGCCAATGTCACATGGATTCTGCTGTGTCAATTTCAAGGCGCTAAATTAAAAATCAAGTTATCTATGAACACAGGTGCGAGAATTCATATAGAATTCCTAGAAACGATCACATGCGGATTTTTAATGTGCGCCCGCCTTTATAGTGTATTGCTGGATTCCATGTAACAGATTAAAATACTGGTCGAGCAGCCCTATAGAACGAAGCGGATTGACAGTCCTTGGAGGCAGTGGGCATTCCATGCAAGCGCATATATTAAGGCGCGTCTCCACATGGACACATTTAACCGGCAACATGGTGGAAGCGTTGCCAGCACCACTTGCAACTTGCAAATAGTGTTTGCGGATACTGTCCATAGTCCACACTGGACTATACATCACCGCAAATTTGCTTTGTAATTGTGTGTCTCGTGTGTATTTTGTGTCCCGTAGTTGGCAGCATAAATCAGCTGATCCGACTTGTGATGTATTATTTTATTGTGGTTTATTTATGATTCTTATATTTTAGGGTTTTATATTTCATATAGTGCTCAATTATAATCAAAGCACTAAGAATTATACGTTTTTTACAATAATTCGCCCGCAATAAACTAACTAAACATAAAACATGTCTACACTGGACACGTATTGCTTGCAAAATTTCTTTTGATGTTTATTCATGTACCGCTCTTGCATCGAACAGATTGTAGGCGTTGACTGTGTTGCTCGGGCACGTGGGTAGCTCTCAAAACTGCTGACTTGCGCTGCTACTCACGAGAGAAATTTGATACAAGCAGCATGTTGCCAGCTAAATGTGTCCGTGTGGAGATGCGCCTTTACGTGTGAATTGGAGTAATGGGTACAGCACTCTACAGTGACTTAAAATCCATTCGAAAAAAAATTCTAAAATATTGTATAAGCTATCTAGTTTTTGGCGTTTGAGGTATGTTGTTTAGCGGACATACTGTATATTCTTTTGTTGACGCAATAACTTGGCATTTTTATATTTTTAGTATTTTATAAACTTTGAATCAATGAAGTAATAGGCATTCGTCGTCAAAATTGATAGATTGACATTTATGGAATTAAAAAAAATAAAAATTACTAGATAGTTATATTCAATCTCTCGTTCCTTTTCTTTATAACAGAAACGTGTCTATATGACAAGTTTATGTTTGAGTACTTTTTTATTAAAAGCAGAGTAGGATTTAAAGATTTTGTCATATGAGACAACATTAGTAAATGGAGCCACCTTTTCACATGTATACACAAACCCATTATACAATAGAATATAACTTTAAAACTGGCGATTAAAATAAAACAACATTATTTTAGTACTTTCTCTAAAAATTTATCGATTATTTTTACATCCTTTCAAATCTTTCGTCTGAAGCGTTCGGTGTCTCTAGATCTGGTTCTGGGATTAAATACGTGAATAATTATATAGCAATGGCTAGGACCTTTAAACTTCCAAATTACAAATTTCGATGAATTCTAATATTGAGCAGAAATAATTATTAAATCGATATAATTAAGATTTTATAACGTAATTTCCGTGACAATTTCGTTTATATTATACAATATATTTAGATTTATGAATATTTCGTATTGTCGATTGACGTACCTACAATTGTGTTCATTGTTTTGCAAAACAATAAATTACTGTAATTATTGAATTTTTATTTAAATTAATTCCTATTTTTGTATTCTTCTATAAATTAAAACCATTTTATTCGATATTTAACTATAAATGGGTAAATTTCCAGTAAATCTTTGATTGTATGGTTTATAAAAAAATTTTTTTTTTTTTTAATAAGAAAGAAACAAACAATTCCATTTTGGGATTTTTCCTTGTTTTCTGTTATTTTTTTAATATTATTTTGGTTGAAATATGCATCTCATACAAATTTGAATGTTTGGTGAAAGAACAACAAAATAGACCTTGAATCCACCTGTTAGATTTAGTTCATTAGTTTACCTATACGCACATAAGGAAAATCGAATTTATTTATTTAAAAAAATAATAATAATTTAAAAATAAACATTGTTAATATGATTAGGTCAAAATTAAATCTTTTACATATTCAATTGAATAAGCATTTCTATAAAAATAATGTATGTATGTAAATAATGGAAATTTTTTGTTTACTTATATTATTTTTTTTTTGTTATTAATATTATTTCCTAAATCATTTTAATAACAAATCACCATCCAAGGTAATCATTATAATTATTTTTTCCATATACAGACTGAGACAATGCAAGTAGAAACTACTAGAAATGAGACAGTCTCTTTTCAATACAAACAAATGCTATAAACCTATTTCATTTCTTCTGGTTTCTCCAATGTTACTACTTGAAATGTTTCAACCTGTAGTTTAGTTTTTTTTTCCAACACACATTGCACTAGTTTTTTTACTACATCAGCATTAATTAATGCCAGTCATTGACTAATTATAATCGAAAAATTTTTGTCAAGTCATTTAAAAATTTATAGTTTGTCGATTTTAATTTGGACAAATTGAAAATGAAAGAGAATAATTGAAGTTGAGTTGTTGGTCAAGTCAAGATAGATTTTTGACTAAACTCACCACGTCTTTGTAGAGCCTGTTGATTCAACAGAAGATCCTCATCATTATTGTTATAATCTTGATGTTCATCATCTAAAGTAAATAAATTATCCAAAATTGATACACTACTATTATTACTATTAGTTGATTGTCCATGCCCTTTATTGATATAATTAGCACATCGATATAATAAATACCATATATCAGTTTGTCCTAATACCCAAGCTAAAACGTGTCGTCCAGCATTTAAACCGGCCTGTTCTGCGCCCAGCATAATATCACACAATTTTTGTGTACATATATCTGGAAAATATAAGAAAATTTATGATAAATAGAGAAATATATATTTGATGGATGGATTTTTCTTAATATAAGATAAAGATTATTGTAATTTCATGCTTGAAATGGTATGGAATTGATTAAACTTGTCTTCTCCACTGTGGAAAATACGTAAAACAAAGAAAATAGAAAATCGCATCAGATGATTGTGGAAAACTTTACATTTTACTATTTGTTGATTATTAGTTTCATCACAAATGTATTTCTTATCATCATCATTGTTTTCAGTCTTTAACACAGCTTGAATCAACCTTGTTTGATTTTTCTCTTATTCACTACTAGAAGATCGATGATCGAATACAATCATTGAGAAGAAGTACAGTTAGATTTATGTGGGTTAGGTGAACGAGTATATTTAATAATCACTCACCTAAACACTTCTTTCTTTAAGGTAGAAGAAGATGGTGGTGGTGTAAGAGTACCACTTTATTTTCATTTAAAACTAAAGTCTTGTAAATTAAAAACAAAATTTATACACTTTTTTTTCGAAAATCAATTTTTATAAAATAACATAATTCCCTAATGTAAAAATTTTGTTTATATTAAGTAGACAGTGATAAATACACGTTTACACTCTCACCTAGCAATCGTAGTACTAAAACTGTAGATTGGTACTAACGTATAATATGGTTTCTTTACTTGTTTGTTTATGTAGAGGTAGTGGTTGCAATGGTAAAGGCTGCGAATGTAGCAAGGTTATAGAAGAGGTCTTCTGAGGTCAACAACTACAACAAAAAAATTTTTCATTCTATTCTGATAAATTGTTATTTTTATCGTATAAATCTAGATCAGAAGGACAATATTATAGATTTTTTTTTTATTAAACAAAAGAAAAATAATTCAAAAAATACCAATGTGTTATTTAAAATTTTGCAAATTCAAAACAAATTGGAAATTTTTGCAAAATATAAATTGCAAATTAATTGTACGTGTGTCATTTCTGTTAATTATAAACAAAATTTTACCATAAGGACTTATATTTGTAAGAATTCAATTTTAAATATTGAATTTATGTGTTTTAATATTATCAAAATTTTTACATAACATGAATTATCAATCTAAAAAGAGAATAAATCAGATTTATTTGTTCGTTGGTCTGGATGGTTAATTGTCATTTTCACTAAAAGTTATCTTCATTAAGCTTCAGTCCATTACATTGTTTTCAATCAGAATTCAATCTATTCTGTAAGCGAATTTACTGGTGGCCCTTTTTTTGTGATGTGGTGGGATTCGCTTCATTTATAAATCTAACACTTTAGCATTTTTTTTTTATATATTGTGTTACTCTAGTCTTGTTATAGCTTTAATAAGTCACTAGTAACTTTATAAGTTAGTTTGATGTCCATTTTAAGACTTAAGTACTTTACTTTTATAGATAGAAGTATAGCAGTTTTGGTATACTGATGAACGTTGATTTTTTTCTTAGAAACAAAAGTTTACCTATTTCTTTCAATAAACGTTAACTATTCAAAACAAGATCTTGGAATCCTTAAAAACCCACTGGTTTCTCTTAATAGTCCAAGAGCCGACCGTAGAAAACCCCCCATTATCGAACATAAGTTCAATTTTATTTAATTTCATTTGATAGTATTTCTGGTATTTAAAATGGTACAGGGTTTCACAGATCCTGTAAGTTGACAGGGATCCTGTAAAAAGACTACTTCCAGTCTTGTTTTTTTTTTTATAAGATGGTCTTCAAATTAACTAAAGTAGAACCTTATGTTCGATAGGGGAAATTTTCACAGCTCGAAGTCGCACACTTTAATGACGGCACAAAAATTTTCTGTCAATTTTAGAAAAGGCAGCATCATTTTTTTAATAAGAGAAACGTTTAAATTGACTTCCTCCAAAAAGGGAACTTTATGTGCTGTAAGGGAGTCATGCTACCGAAAATGATTCACATCCCGGTGGTGCTGCCATGGTCCCTGTCAAGATAAAGAGTGGCAGCATGTTTTTATTAATGCTAAGATCGCTTGTAATATATTGAGTTTAATTTTTTTCTTTTGTTAATTAGAAGACCATCTTACAAAAAAAAAACAAGCCCGGAAGTTTCCTTTTTACAGGATCCCTGTCAACTTACAGGATCTATCAAACCCTGTACCATTTTAAATACCAGAAATGCTATCAAATGAAAATAAAATTGCACTTATGTTCGATAAGGGAGGGTTTTCTACGGTCGACTCTCCTACTATAAATACATCTAAAAATAAATAATAAACATAGACAGTAGATTATCGATAACTTGAAAATTCTGAAAAAGTCCTAAACTTTATTGCTGAATTAATGTAGATTGTTACTAAAACGTCAATCATCTTTCATATTAACCATAATGAAATACAATAATCGATGACAAACTATCGGATATTGAAAGTAATTTGAGTTTTTACTGAAAATAATCCAATTTTATTATTTATTTATTGAATTGCATTTTTAAGAAAAATCTACCAATTTTTATTGTTTTCCTATTCCAATACAACTGATGGAAGACACTTTGTTATTTTTTATATTATTCTTGGTCTGTAGTTTTCTTTGATAACATTTTGGTTGTTTGTACGTGTTTCCTGTCAAGATTACTATTTTTCCCATAATTTTTTCCATCGATTTTAAACGAAATTGGGTGAAGCATTCGTGCGATTATTGGACAACATATCCAGACAGTGACTGTATATGATGACTACTACTTCTATCATGATAATCGCTATAGGGGTGGAATGAGAATCGAAATGTAGCTAAGGGAGGATAGTAATAAAATGATGTTCTATGATACCAATTTATCTTTAAAGAGAATGCTCCCGTTTCCTTGTATATATATATATATATATATATATATATATATAGTTGTTTCAGATTGATAAATATCGATTTATCTAACAATTTTCATCTTAAATCATCTTAATTCATCTATATACATTAGGTATATTGATTATATTTGATTAGATTTGTAGCATTTTGCCTTATTGTTTAGGTAGATGTGTTGTGTGTACAAAACGGTACTTTTTGTGTCAATGAACCGTGTTATGTTGTTGTTAAATACCTAAATCGTAAATATTTTTAAAAACAATAGTTTTGTAAAGATTCTTGTAATTAAATGTCATAATATAGCCAAACTAAATTTAGAAAGGTTGCTATTTTATTACAATCGATAGGTATTGGTGATGGGATCAACGGCAAAAATACACGATTTTACTAAAAATGGAAAGTTTATCGTCAGAATCTTGGAATAATTGATTCACCATTGTAATATTAATAAACTCATATGAATGATATAAGCAGGTCTTTTGTTTTTTGAAAATATAAAATAGAAATAAGGCAGTTAAAGTTGTATTGATCGATACCGGTACAAGCAATAATCTTCCCATTCTTCTTTGTTTTTTTTTTCTTCTTCTTCCAACTAACTCTTAATCAATAAAAGTTGATCGGTAGGAAATAATGAGAAGCGACTATTGAGGATAGTTTCTATTTGTTCAAATTGTAGAAACTGGGATACAAGTCAATTTTCGTATTACTGTACCTTAAAAGCTTTTCCAGGTTTCTCCTTTTAGAGCTTAGAAATACAATAAAAACGTGTAAACATGTGTAGTCTCTTCTACTACATATCTATTTATTAATTTTGGATTTATTTAATTATTTTAATCATTCAATGATAATGACCTAATTAAGATTAAATTCGTTTATAATCAAATTAACGTCAATAAATTAACATTTAACCTTAGCTATTATTATTATTATTATTATTATTAACTGGAACATTGAAAATGTTTCAAATCATAATTAGTGTTTTCACTTTTCCCCATATTCACCTTTAATCAATTGATAAATGTATTATTACAAAATTAACATTTTGAATTTATATTACATTATCAACAATATATTTAAGTAGATCGTTTGTATTCTGTTTATATTATTCACAATATAGAGTTTTGTAAATAAAATACCATTGGTGTCATTGATTAGATTTAAAAATAGAAAATAGGAAAAAAATAAAAGCCCCATCTGAATATTTTATGTTAGATTATAGAAATTTCCATTAATAATGCTTTGTTATTATTATTATTATGTTTTATTATTATTCTAATATCGGTTTTTTCTAATCATAACTGGCTTTTTTGGCATTACTGCCTGGGCAGCAAAATGTTGGCAACATGTACCCAGTCAACTAGCTACTAGTTGATGGATACTCGTCAACATGACATCAAAGAAATTTGTTACCTCTATTGCTTGTATCCGTCTACTCCATTTCAAGTGGAAAACATCACTTACAATTTGTCTAGACGTTGTTTTCAACCACTTCTCGCAGTAACCGGCAATCTTATTGGTAGTTTATATCCTTTTTAAAGATTTTAGAGGCTACCAAACAAAGAAGTTCTTCGAAATCAGATTTTGTTAGTTTGACGACATTTGCGGAACGAGCTACTGTCGTCCAAAAGTAAACAAAACATTGAGTTGTCGACATACCTTGTCCAATTTTTTTTAAAAACTATCTGCCATCTTCTTTTTGATGGAAACAGCACTAACGCTAGCAGCTGTCGTTAGTTCTATTTTAACTTCAAAACTGAGTTTGGTTTGGACATGCAACTGGTTTTGGTTTAGGCAAACAACACAAGTTACTGTGCCAGACAGTTGGCTTCAATTTGTTGGGTGTACTCACCTTTAAGTTCTTTCCTGAATAGTTAAGAGGTTGAAGCATTTTTATAATTTAACTAGCAGATACTTACGATTCGTCGACTAGGCTTAGTTTTATGTGTAATTTAAGCGGAGGCTGTATAGGTTGCTTAGTCACCAAACGGTATTTTATTGATGTTCTAGTCTATAAAACGTCTTCTCCTAACCATAACTATCTATAAATCTTATTCAGGACTGTTTAACCTTTCCACTAAAGCAATTATTTGTTTATTTTCTGTGTGCAAATAGATTCAACGGCTCAGGTACCTCCCTGTATATGTAGATACAGAAATTCAGCTTGTAAGCCAGTTTGACACTACGGATGCAATTCGAACCGTGACACTCAAGGCTGTCGAGTCAGTACAGAATTTATTGCATACAAGAATCGTGCATTGACTAATTTATATGAGATGCAATGCATGTTAATCAGCGAGTAAAACAGCGATTGCTAGTACAGCATCACGTGACTTACGTATAAACCTAGTATCCGGTTTATTGTTAGTTTCTCTCATTCTATATCAACAAAAACTAAATAGAATCCAAGTTGATGAGATTCTCTTGTGTTAAATATTTGTTTTTTTTTCTCCCCTGATTGTCGATCAAAGTTAATCAACTTTATTTCACAAGTTTCTCATCACAAACGTGCCACAATCCTGATGAATTTATTTAATTTTCATATAATTTTTTTAAATATCCTTGTTATTATATGAATGAAACTATTGTTTTTTCTTGAATTTCCCATGTTGATTTAACTAATTAATTAATTAATTAATTTACGATTGAAACAAGCGAGAAAAGAGAAATTCCAAGGATAGTTCCATTCTACCAAAATTGGACACGTTTTTATTTAGTTCAAGTACAATTTCCATTATTTCAAAAAAAGAAAAAGAAAACCTAATGATCTTTACGTATTTCTTGTCAATAAACAATCTTTATTAATAACATTTATTTGTCGTTAAATAATATTTTAAATTCCATACAACCTGTTCTGTTGTAAATTACGACAAATGAAAGTGAAATTATGGAAAGTCTGTGTGTGTGGTTAATGATTTTTATTATTGATTTTCATACAGATCATATTATGTTTTGTAAATGTAGTAAAAGTGAATATTCTACGAAAAATCTTATAAGTTATGAATGTTTCTTTCTGTTAAACATTTTTTTTAGTGAGAGTAAAGGTTTTTTTTGTTGTCGGTAACTTTCACCAGTTTCAGTTAAGATGTTTTATTACAAAATTAATTAGAATGTAATTCATTTTCAAGTTCAGTGAAAGTTTTCTCTTATAATCCATTAAATTTCTCTTTCTCCCAACCAAAAAAAAATAATAATAATAATTAAATAAAATTCATGGTCATTATGTGGCAAAAGATTTAAGTTTTTGTTAACAAAAAAATAACACGAAAGTGTGTGATAAACAAAAAAAACCCGATACGCATTAGATTTATTTGTTTTACACATACATAGGTATAGGTATTACACAAGTGATTAATTGTGAACAAATTCCTTGCTTAACTTATTATTGAATTTAGATTTTTTTTTTAATTTTTCGACCTCTAAAGGTGCGCTTTTATTTATATTTAATTACACAATGATAATTAATAGCAATCTTTTGTTTTGATTTTATTACAAGATCCATGTTTGTATATTCTACGATTCGCTGCCAAATTGGAATTTGGACCAAAAACGCAACAAGTAGCCAATACAGCATTACGTTTAGTTCAACGTATGAAACGTGATTCTATACATTCAGGTCGACGGCCATCTGGACTTTGTGGAGCAGGTGTGATTCAATATACTAAATTACAAACCCCCAAAAACAAAAAAAACGATTTGTTTTTTGTTGTTATTTTTGTAAATTTCTAGCTTTATTGATTGCTGCCCGTTTACACGAATTCGGCCGTTCGGCCAGCGATATTGTTAAAATCGTTAAAGTCCATGAATCGACATTAAGAAAAAGGTAAATGTATTTTTTTTTAATCGAACAACAACGAAAAAAAAAACACATTCTCAATACTATTTGTTTAGACTGATTGAATTTGGAGATACTCCAAGTAGTGCTTTAACATTGGAAGAATTCATGACTGTAGATTTAGAAGAAGAACAAGATCCACCATCGTTCAAAGCTGCGCGTAAAAAGGACAAAGAACGTTTACAAAGAGTAAGAAATGAGATAGAAATCGTATAACACGTGTCTGACGTAAAAGTGAATTTTCCTTATTTGTGTATTAAATTAGAAAAACATTTGAAGCATTTAGAGGACAAGGTCTACAACAGTGAAAGTGCTCTTGTAGGTAATTGGCAGAGAAAAAAACAACAACAAAAATAATATCGAAAACCATGAAAATCTGTATGTACTCTCCTCTCCCATTGATGACTGCATTATTTCCATTTTTATTTTCAGTTTTTAATGCAGTTGTTTTGCTGTTTTGAGTAAACAGAGCTGTATCGTGGCAGTGGATAATAATTTTCCTATTAAATCGACTCTAAATATTGTATAATTTACGATTAATTGACCTTATTTCCAAATGCCATAACACTTCCATTATTAGGCATTGTACTTTAAAATCTTATGATATTTTTCTGGTTTAATGCACAAATAAGGGAGATACAGACATGACGTTTCTAATACGAACATAGGAACAATAACTGCACCACACACTCTAATATAGGTTTTGCATAAATTAGAATGAGATAAACAAAAAATAAACAGTTAGAGGTCCAAAGGTGTGATTTCATTGCCACATCTGACAATGACGGTCAGCCGCTACGTTCACGTGTTTTGCTTAAACCGTCTGACGTCTCGGCAATCGTTTTTGACGTTGTAAAGTAAAAAGTGCTAAAAATAAAATCAATCCGGAAACATTAGTGGCTTTGATTTTGATAGAAGATGAAGAAGATGCTGATATACGAGAAGAAACCCATGAATTCAGCAAATCTAGGAGCCAAGAAGGATATTATAGGATTTTGGAAGCGTTTCTAGACTCAATGGAGACCAATTTGTTTTTGTTTTAAGGCTCATTCATGTAGATTTAATGAATCAGTGGTTATCTCGTTGATAATCAAATGCAACTGTGGTTGACGTTCATGTACCAACAGGTTTTTGAGTAGTCGAGACGTAGCCGACGACGGCGGACCGTTGCATCTACCAAACGAGCCGACATAACACAATCATGCACTGTCATTGGCAAAGCATTTTAGCAGTGTTTGACGGCTGGACGTCGCAACGAAATCATGATTATGATGAAAGTGAAATATTAGCGGGCAAATGTATCAGTTAAAGATCGAAGTAGATCGACATTCTTTTTTTTCTATTTTTTTCCCTATGTTCGTCTTAGAAACGCCAAATCTGTATACCGTAATGTAAGACACCCGGTATAGTTTACCTTTTTATATTTGTTTGTAGTTGATGGAAGAGGAAGCGGAAAGTATTACTGAATTACAACAACAAATTGAACTTCAATTAGCTAAAAATGCTAAAATAAGATCACGTAAAAGTAATCATCATTTGTTTTCTTTCATTATTAAATTATTTTTGATAATTTTGTTATATAGGAAAAGGAAGAGAAGAGAACAATCAAGAAAATACAACAGAACAGGAAGCTCAAGAAACAGATCGTTTTATTGAAGAATCAACATTAGGTACCATAAAACAGATACTTGAAGAAGAAGTCATTGATGATCCGGAGAATGTTAAAGAACCCATCAAAGAATTAGGTAGATTTTTTGTTTAATCAGTTCGTAGTAATTAACGGAATTATTGGTGTACGATATTTTAATATAGAAAACCAATAATTGAGAATTAGAGTTAGATTCCGGTTAATTGGGCCATATCGCCACTAAAACAATTTAGTCCGATTAGCTGACTGACCCGATTAAGCAGAAGTGAGTTTAATGGTTTCAAACATGTAATTTTCAATAAAGGATGTACGAATAAAATGACATTAAAATATATTTGAATAAGCTTCACATTTTATTAAATCATAAATATATACAGCATGTTTCATTTAAACGTATACTACTAACTTTAGTTGTGAATGGAATAAGATAAGTGTTTGAAAAATTTGTACGATAATGTCTAACTATTATTTGATAGTGGAAGTGCTTGTGGGTCATTTGGAAATGGGGAAAATTAGGTTTGTTTCTCCAATTTGCATTTTGGCCCTAATAAACGGCCATCGTCAATCAATAAATCTGTTTATAAAAGATCGTAGTAGTGGCGGTTGTTTTTGTTTTCTATTGTAATGTAATGGAAATCTGGACTCTTATCTAAATGAATTGATGATTCACAAGAGTGTTCTATTTTTTTTTATTATTATTATTACGTTTACAAAACCATTAATATTTATTGACATATTGACAAGTTAAATTAATTAATCTACGGCTTTGATGGGAATAATTAGTGCACATTTTGTATGCTTTGCTCTTAAGAGAAAATGTGTCGTAAATTGATCATTTAATTCGTTTTTTTTCTACGATTTTACATTTCCAATTTGTTAGATACTAAAACACATAATAGATTTCCTTCTTTGTTTTTACTCGTATTTCCAATACGTGCGACATAAAAGACGGATCTATTCTACTTTGAATATAGTCTTTTTTTTTGTTTTTTTTTGATTACAAGTGATTGATCAGTTGTTGTAATTTGAATTCAAGGTCCAGATATTGCTAGTATGGGTTTAGCTAATTCACTTGATGATACCTCAAATGCTGTCCAACCTTCATTACCAATAAATGTTGATTTATCATTTGATGATATTGATGATGAAGAATTAGATTCTTATATTATGACGGAAAGTGAATCGAAAAATAAGAATGCTATATGGTTGCAGAGGAATGCTGCATTCCTTGAAGAGCAGCGTTGTAAGTAAATTATGTCAATTAATAATTTTTAATTAAAATAATTGTGTTTTTCAAAAATAAAAAAATAAAAATAAAAAAAATGCCATCATAAATTTACTGATGTCGTGAAAATTTACTTGATATTCCGTCAAGATAAATTATCTTGTAAATTATCAATCTTTGTCTCGACAATAAGTTTTTTCTCAAAGACAAAAAGTTAACAAAAAGCTGTGTGTATTTATACAGGATGTTTCATCTAAGACTGTAATTCCGTTGTTTACGAACGAAAAAAGAAAACGACGATAAGTATGTGTAAAATTATCTTGATTACAAAAGTGCCCTTGTAGATACCAACTCTTGGAACATGGGGATTGATAGTAAAAAAGATTAGATTATAGACGCTGTTTGGCAGCTTGAGCCTTCCTGAACTGCGATCACAGCTGATCTATTGTTCTGAACCGTCCGTCTATTGATATCCCAAGAAAGATATGTTTTTATTACATTACCTAGGTGAGCGAGTCTTTTGTGAGCAAAGGCATCACATTTGCATAGTACGTGTTCATGGGTTTCATTGTCCGATCCACCCAAACTTCTCTCTTACTGTCTGTTTTGCCCAGTATTTTGAGGTGATATCTCACTGGGCAGTGTCCAGTTGAGAGCCCCGCATTTCTGGACCGTATTTCTAGTGCAGCATTTTCCTGTCCCATTCTAACGCACAGATTTCCTACATTCTATGGGTCTTGGTTAGCCCATAAAATGGCTCCGGTTCTATAAATGGAACCATAGCACCTGTTCTTGCAGGTTCATCGGCTATTTTGTTTCCAGTAAATCTCTAATGCCTTAGCACTTATGCAATGGTAAGTTTATTGCCCTTAGCCAGTGGTTTCAGAGATCGACGACATTCCAAGGCAGTTTTTGACTGGAACCTATAGGCCTTTAGAGCTTTCAACACTTCTTGGCTGTCTATCAAGATGTATATTTGTGCGCTTTCGAAGTTTCTTCGTAAACACTCTAGCGCGCATTTCTATTGCAAGAGTTTCAGTTTGCATTATGATTGGCGACTTTCCTAAGGCTAAAGATGCCCTATAGTTTGGCCCGTTTAGTCCTATACCAGTCCCTTGTTCATTTTAGATCCATCTGTGTACCAGATGGAGGATTTGCAATTTAGTCGGCTTATCCAGATACTTGCCCCTTGGTGGTCTTCCATGACCATATCAAAAAGGACTTGAAAGTCAAATTTCCTCGACATAAAGTCCGATGGTTTGACCAGAAATTCTGTGCGTATTTGCTTCAGAATTTCAAAATATCCTGGCCAGTCACCCGGTTTCTAATTTGCAGTCTTGATAGAATGCAAACAATAGTCTTTGTTAATCTAACTTGAGATTGAAATAAGATAAAAACAATAACACAATTTATACAAAGCGGAAAAGGTATAACATTGTACTGTCAATTCTTATTATGTCTTTTCCCCTCCACTACTGCAGCGTTAGATGAAACAGTCTGTATATTTCTAATCAAATTTATATAATAATTTGATAAAAATCTGTAATATGCAAATTATTATTTGTGATCGTTATTATTGTTGTAAAGTAAAAGCGGAAAAATTACAAAAAGAACGTGAAGAAGGTAAACCGGAGAAGAAACGTCGTCGTATTGTACGACGTAAACCAATTGGTCCAACAAATTCAGCTGGTGAAGCTATTGAAAAGATTCTACAAGAGAAGAAGATCTCATCTAAAATCAATTATGATGTGTTGAAAAGTTTAAATGTTGGTTTTGTAAAGAATAATAACAATAACAATAATGATACAAAAACAACAACAACAACAACAACAACAACAGTTGAAACTGAAGAAACAAAAGTTACTAAAATCATTGTACCAGAAACTTCACAACAAATCAAAAGGTAAATAAACTAAAATTTTTGAAATAAAAATAACCAATTTTCAAATAAAATGAATTTAGATCATGCAATGATGATGGTAACGAGAAAATTGCGAAAAAACATGATATTGTTGGCCAAAAGAAAAAAACAATTGGTTTACCATTTATGGAAACAACCAAGGATGATGGCATTAATAAAAAAGATGAACAACAACAAGCAGGTGAGTTATTGAGTAAAGTTTTTGACAGAACAAAGCCAGTGAAAAATTACGGAAATGAATATATGACAACTTGTTTATGACAAGTTTTTCATTAAACATAAATGTTTATTCACAATCTGATGTTTGTAAATTTCTGTTTAGTATCTGAAGAGGAACTGGACGATGACTATTATGATGAAGATGCTACTATTGAAGAAAGCAGCGGTAAAGAGAATGGTGGTTTAGGTGAAATGTTACGATTACATACTGATAATAATGATGAAGACGATGATTATGGTGATTACGATGAAGATGAATATTAATCGTAATATTTATGTATATTTTAAAAATATTGTTGAATTTTATTGTGTTGTTATTCGTAATTTATTTATAATTCTTTTATATATCGACTACTTTGAAGTAGTAAGTAAAATAATTGTATTGTCGATGGGTGTTGTTGTTTTTTTAAATAAACCCTCGTATCTTATCACCGCTTATGTTTGCCGTAATTATACTCACAACTTCGGCCTTAATCAGTGAAAATCCAATGAAACAATTGTCAATGATGAGAATTCAATTGATAAAGCTCGATATAATTGTATTGTCTGTCGCGCCATTATCGCCACTATGATCACTGGGATGCCAAAAGTCTATTTTTAGCTAAGCTCTAGATTGAACTTGGCATAGATTTCTAATAATCAAAAACGAAACTTGCTAGCCTTCAATTTCATTTTTAAATCATATGTAAATATGGACGACAATTCGAAAGGTGTTTGTACAGGTAAGCTTCTAATTTACACTAAATAAACTAGTTTTGATTCATTGTATTTTTGATATGGAAGCTTTTAATGAATCACCTCAGTACTGTATTTCCTGTATCGATAATTTATGCTTCTGGTCGTTAACCTGTACTGGTTAATGTGAAACGTATAATTTTTATATTGACAAGTGTTGAAATTCAATCGCAAATAGAATAATGACAACAAGAAAATTGATCTTGTTATTCAAATCCATTAGCTCGGTGTTTTTTGTTCGAAAAACAACAACTTCCTCTAGATCAAAATTCATAGAATTTCGCCCGGCACACCCGTCGATTCTTACCGATTGCGTTTTTTCTTTTGCTCTAAAAAAAAAATTCAATTTCGGCAGCACCATGGAATTTCTCTTGGATCAAACCAAAACAATTAGCAGCAATGGGTTGGCCGGCAACAATAGAAAATATCAAATTTCTCATAAACGAAGATATAAAACATCTTGTAACATTATCACCAGAAATGATACCACCACAAATTGATGATGATCGATCAATAAAATTGGAATTAATACCGATTGAAGAATTCGAACCACCAAATCTGGATGATATCATTAGATTTATTGAGATTTGTGAAAATGCTAATAAAAATAACGAGGTAGGTGGGTGGATTCAAATACCATTTTTAAAGCTGATTACTGAAAGCTTCCAACAATAACTCTAAAAATGCATTCAATTGATACGAATTTACATAAATTTTGTTGTTGTAGTTGAATGTCTTTTATAATATCGTAAAAAATTCGATTCTTTTTGCGTACTTACAATTTTGCTGTCTATAAAATTACAGGCAGTCGGTGTGCATTGTCGGATGGGTCGTGGACGTACTGGTGTTATGGTCGCTTGTTATCTAGTTCATTTTGATGATTTAATACCAGAACAAGCTTTAACCAAGATACGACTTCAAAGGCCTGGCTCTGTAGAGACACGGCAACAAGAAAGGGCAGTTTTTGTCTACTATGATTACTTGAGACGTATTAGATAAAAGCACATTACATATTAAAACAATAATAGTAATAGATAGCGTTAGTCTAGTTTTGTTTTTTTTTTTTTTATCAAAAAGAGACATTGTTGATTTTTCATGGATTAGAATGTCTTCTATAAATATTATCAATTTATCGATTAAATGGATACCATTTATTTTCGCTCTAGTACGATTTCATTCCACTTATGAGACACAAATGGTGTATATTCCACACCTACACATAGATTTTTATTTGATTTTAGTTTAAAGTTGTCATATCAAAACAATATTGTCTGGATTTCTGTTCAGAACATGGTGTGATTGATGCTTGTTGTTAGTCAGACAACAATAACTTTTTATTTCATTGAAGTTGTAGAAATACAACAACATTATCGAACAAATCTTTGTATAAACTTTAATAACACACACAAAAAAAAGACTGAAAATTCAACACTTTTTCTGTAAAAAATTAGAAAATTAGCTAAAAGAGTAGAGTGTATTTCAAAGAAAAACAGTTAGGAAAACTTTTTCACTGTGATGGTACTGAAAAAAATGCACAAAAACAGCTGATTTATCTAGACAAGATTCCTCTTGGAGTATGTATACATCATCATGATTACTTGATGCTCGTTTATCGAAACACTGAAATAATTAGACAGTACGTAACTGATACTATTTTATAATAATGACAAGATTGTCTTCCAAAAGCATACATTAGGTATGTTTATGTTTCATTATAGAATGTATTGGCCACCGCATTATTTATCGAAGATGATCAAATGCAAATTACAGGAAACTAAATATGGTTACTTAATGCAATTGCATTATTATTTGTTTCACTTATCTTCAATTGTTGTTGAACTACTAACGATAAGCTGAGTATTATCGATCCTGGAATTTCTATGTTGTTGATAAAAACTGGTGGGAATTGTTCTTTTTTTTATGGTAAAAGTAAGATGTAGGGATTTAGTTTCATTCATTTTAATTTTACATTTTTGAAGACAAATTTCCACTTGAAAGAGATGTTCGTGAAGGTTTGAGCTTGTGTCGAGTGGAATCCATCTTGACAGCAAATTAATATGGAAAGAACATATAATCAAGATAAAGAGCTAAAAATGAGAGCACTATACCGTTTACTAGGGAGAAGATCAAAAATGTCATTAGAAAATCGAATTCTGATATACAAAGCCATTATTGTTCGAATCTGGACTTACGGCATAGAACTCTGGGGATGTGCTAGGAAGTCTAACATTGCCATCATACAACGTGCATAATCAAAAATCCTCCGTGCAATAATTGACACCCCATGATACATCACAAACCAGATGCTCCACCAAGATCTTCATGTGCCAACTGTTCAAGAAGCAATTCAAGATAGAAGCAGCAAACATCACAAAAAGTTAGAATACCATGACAACACGCTTCGTCTACCACTGTTGTAGGAGAACACCAACAGAAGACTAAAAAGAAAGTGTCCAATAGACCTTAAGTGACATGTAAGCGGTATTATTATAAGAAATCATATAAATGGTTTCTAAGTCAGTATTATTGGTTTATTTTGATGTAGAAGACTCAATCGAGACAAGAGACACGACTAAATCATTTTACAGCTGTTTCTTGATTTTAATATGAAGTTGTATCAAAAATTAACCGTGCTGATTAAATAAAACACACAATATAAGTCTAGAGAATTTCATTTCTCAACCTAGTGTCCGCCTTTTTCGTGAAAAGTAAAATATCTGAAAACAGTCGATTTTTATTGGTTTTCCTCATATTCCCGATGCCCTATTTGACTTTTATAAATAGAAAAATTCTCAACAAAACTCCCTCAAATTATCCCGAGATTGTCTCGAAAAACTGGCTGCTACTTTATCTCACGCTGATAGAAATTTAAAGACGATTTCTGTTGAATTGCAGCGTCTCGAAAAACTGGCTAGTACTTTATCGCACTAGAACTGAGCACACTTATGGAGCTTTAAAGGCGATTTCTGCTGAATTGGAGTTTTCAATTTTTGCAGTACATCTACATACTAAGTTGCTGCCACTATCTTCTTTTCTTCCAAAATGTCTACAAAGATAACTCTTCCGGTATCTCAGAAATCGGAAGGAATAAGTTTCGTAACTGATCTTCCTGATTTGAACTTTTTATGTCTAGCACTTCTGTTTGGATTGCTTTTGAACTGAAAAGCATACCGGTAGATTTGCTGTTTGAATGGTGTGTTCTGGAAACTACGTTTTTGGCACCTAACGTACTGAAAGCTCAGAAAGTCCCAAACGATCTGTCAAGACATCCACACTCCTTGATACCCTCGTGATAGAAACGAGCTAATCTTAATCTAACCTGAACTTTAGAATACATATCTTCATTGGTCGCCTTTGATGGCCTTCTTGCGGGTTGATCGTCTTTGAACTTTCCTCTATCTTCTGTAGAAGTTGAACGAATCAAAGTAGCTCGAGTATATATTTTTATTTGAAAATTTTGTTGGCAGAAATGTTCCTATAAAGATATACCTACTCCTGTCAGTCAATCTTTGTAATTTTTCATATAAAACATCTAAATTTTTCAGCACACATTCCAACGTAACCTCGTAAATATTGGCATATATTACTGCTTTTATGTTATCTTGAATCATTTGTTTCCCAGTTTTGTCGTTTATTTTTTCCTTTTTTTTCTTTCTTTACATTTATTACTTTTTCAATTTCTATATTTCCAAAGATGAAAAAAAGCAATTTTAAACATCAAGAATACTTTATTAATAAAATACCTGCAATATTAAATTCGTTATTTTTAAAATACATGTAAAATCATCAAAGTTAGTACGTACATACCATATTAAATCTAACTGCTGTAAGAAAAGGCAAAACTCTCCTGAAATTCTGTTTTTCAGATAGTCCAACATCAATTTTATTAAACAAAAAAAAAAAACATCCAAATCATTGGTGGACTTTATAGAAAAAAACAAACAAAAATGTTATCAATTGATATGACAACCATGCGCGAGGAAATCAACATTTCACCATTACCACCAACTAGGAGGACGCCGTCGACGTCGACGTCGTCTCTCATGCGTGCTGTTGTTTGATATTTTCCAATTCAGTTTCCCATACGACGTCGTATCGCGACTTGGAAACTGAAACTAACCAACAACTATTTGCCGGCAACAATACAAGTTATACGCTCAAATAAAACTCGATAATTTTTGCATATTTTCAGTCTTGAAGAAGATTCTTTAAAAATGAGAATACAGAATTTTTTTATGAAAGAAAATGTTTGTTTTTGGTATTGAAATAGTGGATTTTTATTAGCGATCCAGACATGCTATTAATGTAAGTTGTTCAGAACATTTAATCTAAAGGTGTAAACTTTTATTTTAATTAAGGACGAATATTTGCTTCATTAAATTCCCGGCTTGAATCCGTCTAATGCTTATTCTACACAATTATAAATTGTAGATGATGAATCTTTGTCAACAATTTTCTGATGAAGTTGTTGTTCTTTTTTTGGATTGATTCGAAAACTTTGTGAAAACTAGTTGTTTTCTCCTTGTTCAAAAATTGATAAAGTTTGTTGAATGAATTTATCATGTGTTCTCGATACATAACCGTTATAAATTAACCAGATGTTACACTTTGATAACTTTTCAATGTTTTTACGATACATTGATAGATGGATTACACGTTTGATCGTTACTAATTTGATGGAAAAATCGAATAAAGTTTAAGTTTCCTTTTTCAATCTATCACACGGTCGATTTTATTTTGTTCAGTTTTACGGGTTCGTTCTTCTTCATTTTTTTTTGATCCGTTGATGTGGAAATTCAGTAGAAGAGCTTCAACAACAATAAAGTATTTATCATTGACTTAGAATCTTTGATCTTTCCTTTATATTGTCAGTTTTATTTCAATCATTGATTTAACAAAGGTACAGAAAGGTTTTCATCTCTTTACTGACTCAGAAGAAGACTTAACCGTCACCGATAAAATCCAAATAATTGCCATCAATCAATCAAGATTTTTCGTAGCAAGAATATACCAAACGGTAATTGGCAATATTTGGAGGATAATTTTACTCGATTAAACATAAAAACAAACAACGCAATCTTAGAGCGAGAGTACCGCGATATGTTGACGTAAGTCACGTGTCGTTCTCGCAGTCCAGTGTTGTAAACTAACTTAATAGAATACGTATGCTCGTCTGGCTATGTTGACCATAAATAACGGGACGTGATACCATTTACCAGGATTTAACAGGATGATTAGGAATACTACAAATGTGAAGCCTCAAGACTTTGATACGGAGAAGTGATTTCGATTGATCGAGTCACCCTGTACATAAGTAGTTGATTTTTTTTTTATAGTTGCAGACAATGAGAAATACTAAATCAAGATGATTAGTTATCTATCGATTTGAATCATTTAAGAATTCAGCTCAACATATCACAATAGAATTGAAATATTGTGTGGCATACGTAATCTTTATCTGTCAAACAGGTGATATATTTGTGTCCCATTTCTCATGACAAAAGCAAATCCACTTGTGACAAGCCTGTTATTATTTTTCACAATTTTTTACGCATCTTTGCTTCTTAACGCCTCAAAAATTCGTCGTTCGATCAAAAACAACACAAAAAAAAAACTTTAATAAATGAAATAACAATATTTTTCTACACTATAACTGCGGTAGCAAGTGTACCATTTATCGCACATTTAGAACAGATCTCATCTAGAATAGTTGGATTTAATTTTCCAAGTATTAATCAGTAAACCAGTCGTATGAAATTAATGATTGTAATTAACGCAATTAACAAGTTGTTATTATTCGTTTCCATATGAGAACATCATCTTCGTTGCGCTCCTCTGGAATTAATAACAAAGACAAATGACTATAGTGCCATTTTTTCAATTTACTTTACTATTTTTTTCATCATAAATGTGTTCACAACTCACCTATTCTACCTGTCATATGATGAAGGTATGAATTAGATACTGTCGCTATATGGTTTTCTGTAGAAAAAGAAAATGACTTTTCCTGAAAGTAGTTCCTGGGAGAAAAAAAATTAAAAAAAAAAATGAATGAGTATTGAGTCGATTTCAGAAGAAAAAAAGAAAATAATTCTCACTTCTTTTCCACACTTTTCCTTCCACTTTGTTGGGGCAATTTTGATTACACCTGTTTTTTCATGCGGATAAACGATTAGGTTTTTTGATCCAGCTCTGTTAGTTATTTTATTTCGCCATTGGGTGGATTCAAGTGATTGTTGTTGTTATTATTATTCAGGATTCATTTCGACTGTATTTAAATGTAAAACAGATTGTCATGGTCTTGTCAGTTTAATGTAATTGTTAATGAAGCTTTTGACAGTTTATTTTGGTTCAGCATCTTAAGATTTTCGTTAGAAAAATAAATAAATATTAAAGGATTTTTATCATTCTTGAAATAAAAAATCAATGATTATTTAGTTAAATTATTTATTTTACGTACTCCTGCTTGTAACGTTTTCCACTTTAATCAAGAAGAATTTGTTTCATTCGTTTCAAACATTCCACAAATAAATAATTATAAACGTAGTAGTTACACCAATATTTTCTTTTACTTTTCGAGATGGAAGTTGCACCATAAAGCTATTTACGCTTTTATAAATAATTTCAATTCGTTTATGTGGGGCTTTATTAGAATTCATGAACGTAACTGTAACATATATACATTTTGCAAAATTAATAACAATTACGTGAGGCTTTAAAGGTATGCCAACACATACAAGAAATCATGGGAAGGTGTAATAAAAATGTAATTCCAGCTTAACAGAAATATTAGGCCTTCACATAAAACTCGCTCGGATCCAATAAATTACACTGATCAGATAAAAATTCGCAGTTTTTCATATGATAGGTAGAAGTTTTACGTTGGTCAAAAGTGCTAAAATAGCATTTGTTATACGGTTGATTGGCAAAGTGATAAAAATACACCTCCCCTACCTTTGGTTTTGTTTAATTTGAAGAGAGCGATTCAAGCACGAATTATTACTGAAAATGATCTTGGCAGGGATTTCCGGTTGTTCGCCTGTTTGCCGGCAACAATACAAAACCTGATAATAAGTTGGAATGGAAGACGCTCAAGGGAGTTTTAGGAGAGTTCTAAATACTGCATTATTTACTAGTTTTTTGTGTTTATATAGTTTCATTCAAAATAACATCTCACAATTTGGCGCCACTAATTCTAGATTTTGTCAGAAACGTTTGAAACGAATCAAATAAAAAGTTAGAGAGGTTTTTTTTTATAATTGGCCAACACTGCTATGTTCTGGATTTTTATAAGAAATGAAAGATTTTTCATAGAAAATAGGAGTTGAACGATCCTAGATATTAGGCTGTTCATGTGCCACCACTCACTTCAGTTGAAGGGTTAGGTCGATAGACTTTAAAAAAATCATTAATATAGGCCATTACTGTTGAACTGGGCGAAAATAAGTCTGCGAACCTCCCCTAAATTATAAATATGAGCATTACGGTAAAAGATGATCGCAATACAGTATTTCAACATTTTTATGTACAACGACTTTTTATTCTTCTCGTAATAGGAAAATTTTCCAACTCTAACTAGTTACAAGCGAATCGAGACGATTTCAACTTTGTGGTAGATCAAGTATTATTGATAATTCCAAGACGTCAATTTTCTTAATGAAAACCAAATAAATTATCGTAAAATTTGTTGAAATTATCAGCATTTTCAATTTATTTTTCCAATATCATTTGGGTGACATTGATGTTTTCACAATTCCTTCAATTAACTCACAGACAACTCACTGAACATATTTATATTCAGCAACAGATAAAAAAGTGGAGATAATAAATTACACTTCAAGATAAAGAAAGTTTCAAAGTTAAATTATAGAAGGAGTGAGAAAAAAAGGAACTTTCAAAGAATCCTTCGATATTATTTAACTTTACCGAACTCTTGTGCATTCCTAGAATTATCAATGAATTATCAAAAAAAAAACAACAGGGATTCTTTTATTTAATTACGGAAAATTTACAACGCTTTCGATTCAAAGATTCCACTACTGTGCTGAGATTTATCGAAAATTACCAACTTTATCAATAATTCCAGTTTAGCTTTCAAATTGCTAATAGTTGTCTTTGGCAGCTGACAGTTTCGAACGAAAATTGACTGGAATTCTATGAAACTTCAATTCTATTTCTGCGTACCTTTCAATTCAATTATTACTAGAAGTGGACGTTAAACATTATCGACTGCAACTAGGACTATTCTAATAAAAGAACTATTGATCGGAATCTAACGAAAGATTTACCAGATAAATGGGCGTCGGACGGCATAAAATTGCTTTATTAATTTGAGAGAATCACACGGAAATTTCCAGGTTGTTACACAAAACAGTTGCGAATTTTTTTCTATATTACATTGCGTGTGATAATTTGACATGGTAATAGTTGGGCAAGACAAACTGTAAACGATTATCGATTTATAAATTGTAGCACTTAGGGGAGCGTTGGTAGAATACCACTATGTTCTAGACAATCTAAATTTTGAACATCATTACAGAATAATAATGCAAAAATTGTAATCATTCGATTGCTAATTACAATTAGAATTCTAACCGCAATGCAGTCTTAATTATAATTAGAACAATTCCAAGATAATGATGTTTTATCAACAGCTTAGCAGATTTACAGAAATACTTCATCAACAAATTGTGTGTGGAAAATAACAACAACAACAACAACAGATACATAGCCTTAAGTAATAATTAATTTGTTTGAAGAAGAGGGGAGGGATTAACTGTGTAATTTTAGCAAAACTGATTCTAAAAAATTCGGAACGTATCGTTTTTCCGTTCATAAAACTGAAATTTATGAACACGAAAGACTATGAATGCTGAAACTCAATAGGGTGATGTCGTTCATTACAAACTGAACGAAAATATTTTCCTTCACAATCATTGGGAGGGTAGTCAATGCGTACAAAAGACGTGTGATTAATAGAAAATTTGAAAAAAATTAATTTAAAAATATTCCCTTTGAAAAATATATATTGCGTAGATGTATTTTGGTGGATGCGCCGGGAGAATTATGAAACATTAACTTTAAATTTTCAACTTGACTTTTATGAGCGCCGATATGAATTCTAATGTTCATTTTTTTCAAAGAAACTGTCTCCCATAATTACTCAGATTAGGAATGCTTAAATATTCAAAAAACACTTTTACGATGTCTCGCACAAAGATTCGCGCGCTATTCATTTTACTTTATTTTTGGCACTGATGAAGGGGAATTGAACAAAATCATTGTGATGCATAGCGAAAGATGCCACCGTTGGTTGGACAAATTGATTGTCATTTTTCTTCTACTAGAAGAAAAAAAAGGATTAGCCAACCCAAATAGACCAATCACTTCTTTACAAAATAAATTAAATAAAAATAGATTTGAGAGGTTCGAATTGGTGCAGGGTTCAATGTGTTCAATCAACACAAACGATAGAATTCGGAAGCGACTAGCAACCGGCTTGCAAACATTATTGTGAATAGGAACTTAGATTCATAGAAATAGCTTTAATAGAATCCATAGAAATAGATTCATTCAGAAATGATGTTTTGATCTTTAAGCAAATTTCGGCATTAGATAATTAATTAATAAACTATTACAGTTATAATAGAAGGCAATAATAGTGTGTTGGTAACCATTTTCAGTATTATATGTATTTGGTTCAGTTATTGGTCGTTGGTGATTCCTGAAAAAATCCTTATGGGTATCCCGGCAAGTGGTCCAGCATTACAAGAATGTCCTTGTGAAGGAATTGAAGAAGGATTTGAGTGTCGCTGTAGTGGGCCAGCTTTAATGGATATACCTAATGATTTATCAGTTGATATAACAATATTGTAAGTATTTTGAAAATTATCTTTTGTACAATACAAAATCGAGATTTTTTTTTTGTCTATTTTCAAATGCTTAAAGAATTGTCGAAGATGCAGGAATTGAGGTGTTGAAAAGTGATTCACTCATACCATACGCTAAGACTCTACGTGAACTGTAAGTAATTCCTTTGAAATAAAACGATAAGAACAGTGGTTTAATTGAGTTTGTTGTGAAGTTTATAGAAGAAAGAAACAACTAAGTCATCGACAGAATTGTTTTCCTATAGAATTTAGTTTCTGTTTGTTTATAGTCTTTGTAATATAAATTCTAAGGAACACAGGTGATTCTACGAGGCTATAAACTGTTTTTAATATTTTTTCAGGACTTTAGTGAATTTGGAGAATTTCTATTATTTTGAAACAGGAGTCTTTCAACATCTTAGAGAACTACAAACAATGTAAGTAATGACTTCTATTGGAAACCGAATTGCAATCCATCAAATACCAGGGAAACAATTGTTTATTTTTCTTTTGCTTTGCAACAGATTTGGTCTATCCTTTCTAAAAAACACTCTTCTGGTGTGGTCTTTAACCAACTTTGAGCTACCTCGTCTGTATCTGCAAACTTTTTACCCCGAAAATACTGTTCAAATTAAAGACCAAATAACTGAAATTCCGATGGTGCTAAATCCGAACTGTATCGTAAACATTCCAACACCTCAAATTTCAGAGGACATATAGATGCTTCCACTGCTTTGATTGTGTCTTACCCATTGCTTCATAGCTGTGTATCCAAGTCGCCATTCTTATCACAGTTCGATGGAACATCACGGTTCAAATATTGGCGATAAATCATCTGCCGTGCATCACTGAATCTATGCCCTGATAACACACTTTCCTCGAGGTCATCATGAATACTGTAGATTTTGCCATAAAAAACGGAGCAAGTTGACATGCACCAGTGCATACCATTGAATCGTCACAACCCCCAAATGAGCCATTCTATGTTCCAAAATAAAACTTTTCTTTATGCCCACTTTTTCATACAGTTTAGAATAAAATTTCTTGTTATTTAATGACTTTCCCTCATAATGTTCAGTTGATAAATTGTTTTTGTAACAAAAACCGTTTTGGAACTGTGCCAGTTTTTCAAATATGATTCACCACAAGAAAAGCTGAGAGAAAAAAAAACCAAAACAATGTTTGCATGTATTGTTGCATAATAAAAGTACATGTTAGAATTGAAATGAATGGTTGAAAACATTTAGAAAATTGTCGACCATATCAAACTCATTTAAACTTTTTCTATATCTGCTGCAATCATTATTTTAAACTTAAGGGACAACAAAAATACACGAACAATTCACTCGCGTAGAACTTTTAAATTGCACCATTTTAAACTGACAATTACAAATCAGCTAAACTTTAAACAAACAATCAAAAAGAAAACATGTGTAAGATTATAGATAAAAAAAAGAACAAACTCCTAAAATTCTCCTGATGTTATTAAATAAAAATGAATGTAGTATAAGAGTTATAGAACAATAAAACGTTAATCCAATGGTGGTTAGACTGTCAGACAAAATAAATAACAGTAATAATAATAATAAAAAACACGCCAAAAAACATGAAAAGTTAAAATTAATTAAATATGCGACAATTTCCACTGTTAGACACATGAAAAAAACGGAATCTCAATTTATTATTTACATTATTCGTGACGGAAATGGGATCAAAACATTTCAAACAATACAATTTATTCTTCCAGATACATCCATCGTGCTCCGAAATTACTGAAAATCCAACCGGAAGTCTTCACTGCCTTTCTGCCAAAACTGAAAATTCTGTAAGTACATAGAGTGAGTGTTATCGATTCTTATTATCATGGGAAATTTGATTAAAATATGAACATAAAAGCTGACGCATATCTAATAGAATATCAAATATTATAAAGTTTGAACGTTGTAAATGTCTATCGATCTGGATAATGTATAGAAAAAGGCGTGATTACCTTCGCTAAGTTAACATTAATACAGTAGAAGTGACATATAGATAAAGTAACGAGATAAATATTGACATTTGTCAAGATGAATTGATTGTCAATATCGGACTTAACATCGACCTAGAGGATATATATTCGACAATTTCATATCAATGGAATATCTGGAATTCTATTGTCGCAACTTCTATCATTGTAAATTTCACGATTCCCCATAAATCTTCTACAGCTGTTGACTTCTAACATTTATCAAACATATAATCCAATGTTATCTATTGTTCTACCATTTTTACAAATGTCTAATTTACATCAAGAATAGATTTTATTAGCCAAAAAGTCGACGTGTTCAAATTAAACTGCATGTTGTCAACATCTTACAGAAATATCTGTATTTGTTAGAATATAATTGCATTGTTGTCCACTAACATGTATCAGATTACGGATTGTAATACTGGATCAAGTAGGATTTGAGATATCTCGTCACCCTATTTCTGTCCAGAATCTGACTACATTCTAAATTAGAAATTCGATTTACTCCAAATTTCACACCTATTCCACATAAATCAAGCATGAAATGCTCTTGAATTTGATGTGTATACAACAAGATTCCTCGTGTGCACCTTCTCCGATCAATCTCTGACAGTATTTTTATGTGGATAATATAACAGAAGCATGGAATCCAAGTTGAATAGTCGACGTATCGTTAAAGTACCCACCAATGAATTAAAACAGTCTACCACCCATCGTGAGTTGTTCATTAACTTTATTGTAAATCACTTCCTTGTCGTACTTTCTTTGAACAACAGAGTTATTTATGGTGAATTTTAAGAATAAAAGGGAACAACTAACAGCCTTGAAATAGATGAATATTTATCGTCAGCCCTTTATTTAAAGTTATGTTCGTTAGAAACGATCAAAAGAGTCTACTGTTTCGTTAAACGATAATGCTAGTAATGAAAACTTTACTTTAAATTGTCGTAAGAAAGCTTTATAAAAAGCAGAAATGCAGGTGGAGAAAAACGCGAAAAACTACTACGAAACTTGTTAGAAAGATTAGCTGAAAAAGTACTCTAGCTCGCTAATACTTTTGATCCGAATCTAAGCTTTCCTTTCGTTTTTTGATAGGATTTTCGTTTTTTTCCCTCTCACTGTTTCTTATCAGAAACTAAAAAAACTGTTCAAGTTCAAGTTTTGGTCATGTTTTAAGTATTTTTCATTGTTGCAAATTAATCGATTTTACAAGGAAACAGTGGCATAATACAACAACAAAGACATTGCTAAATAACGAACAATTAATCAGTACTTGAGAAGAGAAGTAGCTGGAAGAGCAAATAATAGAAAATGTAGAGTTGCACCATGTGCAGCCAACATTGCACACAACCCTTTTAATTTGGAAAAAATCTATAATTTTATATCAAATGCATCGTATTTATCATTGTCAATGATCCGTATTATTCGTATCATCCGCTTTTAAGATTCTGACATTTCATTCATCAATTTTTATAGATGAAATCGTAATTATTTTAAAAATAGATAAGTCCGTGTTCTCACTAGAAACTCGCGCAAACTCGCCGCCACTTTGTTCTTAATGTATTTACAATATCTGGTGAGTTATTTGACGGCATAATTTACCCAAAAACTCTCTCAAAACTATCGAAAATATGTTACAAGTTTCTGTTGCTTACGTTTGCAAATATTTTGTAATTTTCTATCTATCTGATAGAAACTCGTACACAAATTTTCTCGCATAGTGGAAACCGCAAAACTTTCGTACAAGCTGTTAAAGTTTCACTTTTATGTTCACAAATGAAGCTTAAACTCTACATGGTCTTATTTATTTATTGTGGAATGGATCCATTTGTTAAACTAGATCGTTACGAATCGTTTACGTGTTTTCTACACCGACAGTCTACAATTTTACAAAGCCTACATCCATTTGCAACAATATAAAATGGAACGAATAACTCATAAATGTGGTCGAAAGAATATCGACAGAAATAGTCGAATTACTAACGATGACATCAAGGAAAAAACCGTTAAAAAAATTTTATTAATGAAAGTTGGGGGAAATAATAAAGTGGACCTGTTCTACGTAGATTTATTGGACAAGAGATCAATTCTGATAAGAAAAATGACAGAATCATGTGAAATACGCAACTTATAGTCGTTTATTTTATTCTAACAAAAATAGATGGAATTATAAATAAATATACAATAAATTAACGTTATTGTTGTTTTGATAAATGATTTCAGACGTATTGTGAATACCGGCTTAGAAGAGATGCCCAATTTGAATGGTTTAAACACATCATCTGTTCTCCATATGATGTAAGAATCTAAGAATTAAATCACCAGTAGAAATCGAGTCTGTTCCAATTTTCAACAATCCAAACTGTAACAAAAAAGCTGTGCACAAAGAAAACAAGTGTTTTTGTTCGATTGAAGATCAAAATCGATATTGGAATTTGCATAGAATTCCACTGTTCATTTGAATATAATTGTTACTAAATTTCAAGGGATTTGATCAATTTCAAAGTTTGAGGGTTGGGCTAAATTAAGGGACTGGCCAGTTATAGACAATCTCCAGAAAATACTAGCAACAGTTTGATTTGTGGGAATTCAACCTTCACTCTCGTTGTTCTCGCATTTTTTTGTAATTTAAAAACAACAAGAACCGCATTCTTTAATAATAATAATAATAATAATAATAATAATAATAACAATAATAACAAATCTCCAATGTTGTTTATTTGCAAGTCAATTTGCAAATTTCCACAATAACACAGCAGTGAGTTAAATTACCAAAACAACAATTTATAGAGTAAACACTTAAAAAGTTATCCCTGCAGAATAATAATTTTGAATATGTTTATTAACATAAATTGAATAAATTGTTGGGGTTGTGTTGGAACGCTTTCGATTTCAGTTCGTTTTACTTCAGCTAAATCAATATTGACATGCATGCAATTATCTGTAACTGGTGTAGTTGTTGTATTAGTCATTATTTTTGTTGCCATAAAACATCATTATTGAAATCACCAATTTTATTTTATGTAAAACTATATTCATCCATATAGTGCTGAAAAAATTCATTTTAATGCTGTATAAAACGACTCTTTCAGACAGATGCGCACGTATTGTCAATTCTATATATATACTTGAAGAAAGGAGGTGAATTTAAATTTTTTCTTCTAGAAACCTACCCTTTATATTATATTGACATGCTGTGTGTGTGTGTGTGTGCAACATCGTCTGAAGTCTGAAAGTTTTCAACAATTTTCTTATTTCCATCTCATTTTGCATTGATAGTTTAAACGCTGTATGAAACAATAATCGATCGTAGAAATTGGAAAAACGTGTCTGATAAAGTGCAATTGTTCTTTGGAAAAAAAACAAAAACAAGCCGGCAACAATTGGTAGTTTTCCTCTAATCGAAAATTCGCATTTAAAATTGAATTGATAGCGGTAGTATAATAAAGAAAAGCCAAATCCATCACTGTCAAGTGAAAATTAATCGTTGTTTTATAAGGAATTAATAGAAACAAATCGATAATGTCGTATACGGTAACATTTACAAATTAAGATTGTCGCCCTTGTACGATCTATTTCTTTAATTTTTCTTTTACATCAACTTATCCGATTTTGTTCTTGTAATTGTTGAAACAAAGTCGACAATTTTGTTAAACAAATAACTACCGTTCTTTTTTGTCAAAATTAAAAATAGAAATCGAACAATATATTGGAACAGACGAGATTTCATTGTTGTTCATCAAAACAAATTGGTGTTTTTTTCCTCTTCTTTTATTATCCACAAACTACAAATAATTGGATGTTCCTGTTTCATTTTATTATAGCGACCTGGAACACAATCGTATACAAAAGATATCCAATCGACAAATCAGTAAAGTTAAAGCTGAACAATTGTGAGTTATCTAAAAATCAATTAAAATCGCCTTTAGGCTGTTCCATTTATAAATTAAATACTAGAAACCACGTAAATGGAACAACCTGTATATTGTGATTTTCACGTATCACAGCTCCTTTATATAAATCTTTCCAGATTGTTGAATTATAATGATTTACAAGTAGTTGAAGAGGCAGCTTTTGCCGGATCACAAATTGCTAAATTGTGAGTAAAACTACAATAAATTTTTTTGTTCTTGGTTTTGTTTTTGTTATTGTTGTAATCCTATTATTTGATTAGTGTAAGATGTGAAACTGAAAATTATACCGGTTTTAATTAAATATTTCAGGAGTTTAAAGGGCAATTTTAGATTGAAGCATTTACATAAAAGAGCATTTCATGGATTACAAAGTTTGCGTTATATGTAAGTATTTAATTAATTGTTCAAAATAGAAATTAATTGCATTCGAAAATCTATTCATTCTTGTTCAAATTAAAGCTGTAAGATACATTACTGGATAGTTGACAGTTTTAATTAGAGGAAGTTAACCATGTAGTCAATATATGAGAATATCGGACTGTATTAGAGTAAAACAGTTTCGAACATGAAATGAACAATGATCTATTTCATACTTGAATAGTTTTTGTTTATCACAACAATAACTTCCATACTATAAAGTTTGTGTATTCTATAACTTCCATATAACTAATTATCTGTCCTGTGCATGTAAAATATGTCACATCCATGTACACAGTGTTTTGGCACTTGTTGTCCACTTACAACCCTAAGGGTTTATTCATCAATATTTTTATATTTCTAGCGATTTGTCCAGTACGGCAATTACAGCCTTACCTATCGAAGGCCTACGTGAAATTGACATACTCAAAGTTCAAGATACTGAATCGCTGAAAGTGTTCCCTTCAATTTATAACTTCCAGGTAGGTCTATTTCTACTTCTTATTTTAGTAAAAACTGAGTTTTAGAAGCTTTCGCTTGTATTTTTTTTACGTCATTTAGGTTTTATGTTGTTTGAAATTGTTGATCCACCATTTGGAAATCTTATAATCCATCAAACAAGATTTAAATATATATCTATGTTTTATGGATTGTGTTTTGTGTGTACTTTTTCTATTTTCAGTTTATAAAAGAAGCTTGGTTAACATATCCATATCATTGTTGTGCATTCAAATTTCCACATACACATAATCCATGGGAATTTGAACGTCATAATCGTTTTGTTAAACAATTACAACAAGCGTGCACAATAAAAAATACAACTGTTAGTTATATTTTACAAGAGAACAGTGATCCATATTTAAAAGCATTATTACGTTGGATGCCATTGAATGCTAGCTTAAATGAGAATGATAATGATGAACAATGGAATGGTGATGAAGTTTTCCATAATAGTACGACGAATTTGAATAATGCCATCCCTGTAACGACGGCTGTTTGTGGTGAAATTTATCGGAATTACCATGAGGTTTGTGTTGATTTTCATATTTTTTTTTTCGCCTTTAATGATAGCCCATGAGACGACACATTTATGATATACCTACACACAGACACACACTCAGAACATTCTTCGAATTTTCGTTTGGCAATTTACAAGGTTTATTCGGCTTGGTAGAAATATTTTCAGTAAAATATTGCAAGGGTCACGATCGTATCGTAAAATATGCGAATTTTGCGATAGAAATTCAATATTTTTCATTGGAAAAGTTTAAAATATATTTGGACGTAAATTGCGAATTACTAAAGAGGAGGGTGTAGGAGTTGGAACTACCTTTACGTTGTTTCAGCTCCTAATGGTCGATACCGATTAATTATCCCATATTGAACAATTCTATTTACAACAACCCTTCTCTAGATTGACCAGCACAATTATAGAGGTCCGTCTAGTTAAAATTGATTTACTATAAACAGATACGGTAGTTTTCTTTCTTTGCTTATTACTGTAACTAGATTTGTTAGACGATCGATAAACGTTTGAATTTACCCGAAGAAATTCGTGTAATACTGAAGTTCTTTTCGTAAAAGTGTTTGACAATCAAAGAATCTATTACCGTTCTTCCTTTCCTTTTCCATTTGAGTTGTTTGTTTTGATCGTTAAAGACAAGATTACAACACTGAGAATCCGATAAAAGCTTTTTTCCATTGATCCTTCTCGCACCTAGATTACTACTTTATTAAAATAAAACCAATATTATCAGCATTAGTAATTTTTTTTTTCTTTTCAAATTGATCTATTCAGGTTAAGTGTCATCCAGCACCTGATGCTTTCAATCCATGCGAAGATCTAATGGGTAATTGGGCATTACGTATACCAGTATGGTTTATATCATTATCAGCTGTTATTGGAAATCTGTTTGTTGTAATTGTAATAGCTACATCACATTTTCGATTAACAGTTTCCAAATTTCTAATGTGCAATCTAGCTGTTGCCGATCTATGTATTGGTATTCATTTATTGTTGATTGCGGCTGTTGACGCTTGTTCTATACGTGCTTATTTCAATTACGCTATCGACTGGCAAGAAGGTAAGTACAAAGATTAATTAAATGTTAACAACTGTCAGAGTGGCAATATTACACAATTAATTCGCTTAAGATTAAGACTAATTGTTTTCCTTATTATTATTATTATTATTATTATTGTTGTTGTTGTCATGAAGATATTTATCGACGAAATTTTCTGAAAATAATGCTTATTTCATTCAAATCATTGAGAGTGCGTTAAAGGAAAAATTTAAATTCAAATTAAAGCACTAATGAAAATATCACCCTGATGAGAAGTCATTAGGATTGGTACATTTAAAATACGCTTTCAGATAATGATTTTAGACCTAAAAATTATAGACGTAAAGTAATGGGAAATAATTGCTTTAAGTTGATGAGTACTTAGAGACAGCTTGTTCAAGATATGTCACTAGAATAGTGATATCAGTCTGTAGTCAAATTGGCATGGCAAAATAACTTACAATTAATTGAATCCACCTGGGGACCATTTGATGAATGTCATGTTGTTATTCGGGATATTTTTCATCGCCCAAAACCGTCCACTAACATCAACTTTAAATAGATAATGTAAAGGGCTGGATATAAAGGTTATCTAAAGCTATTGTTTTATGCCAAATAAAAACGTATAATGGACTGCATTCGTATGAGGGTCACTTGCCTAAATTGGTGATGAATGGACAGTTAGGAGTATTTATAAAATAACCAGCGCTATAATTAAATATGAAGTTTTGAACAGAATGTGCTTCAAATTTATAGCATTTGAGACAGTTTTTGTTAAGGTGCGTCTCCACCATCGACTTATAATACATGAACTCCGAATAGTGGTTTGGGGAGTGTAGCCTACCACTTTTTCAAACAGATAGCTTGTGCCGGGATGGCTTATTCTTTCTAACGGATCGAGAATGCTCATGTATCTAGTACCGGCTAACAGATGGTAAATAGTAAATGTGGGTGCACGTGGAAAACCAAGACATATGACAGTAGTTACCGGTCTCGCAGCACAATGTTTTATTAAATAACCATGTGCGAAAAATTAGAAAGAGACAACTTGCCCAGGTGCTATCCTCTGTCCTTAAAACTTATTGTGTACGAAACTCCACCGTTGTTTAACATAGGGATTCGGAGTTCATCTAGTATAAGTCCATGGTCTCCATACGAACATATTTAGCCGGCAATATTGTGTATCCCGTGTGTATTTTGTTTCCCGTAGTTGGCAGCATAAATCAGCTGATCAGACTTCAAATGCAATTTATTTTATTGTGGTTTTTATTTCATATAGTGCTCAATTATAAACAAGGCACCAAGAATTATCCAACGAACTAATTAACCAACCATAAAACATGTCTACACGGGACATCTATTGCTTGCAACATTCCTTTGATATTTATTCATTTACGTCTCACCCATGGAACAAATTGTAGGCGTTGACTGTGTTGCTCGGATAGTATTCAGAACTGCTGACTTGCGCTGTTACCTCCGCGAAAAATTTAATACAGGCAGCATGTTGCCAGCTAAATATGTCCATGTGGAGGGGCACCTTTAAGGTGATAACTGTTTTATTTTCACATTTAACGATTAGTCACTTCTAGACGCTATACAACATAGAAGAACGCCTACAGAACCCCAACTGATTGATTTCGATTTACACAGTCACTTACTTTCCTGTAAATTGTTTTCTTAATTTGCATTGATTGAATTTTTCAAACCGATAAAAGATAATCTGAGTTGATAACGGAAAACCGATGAAAATGTCTTTATTGACATAAAGTCAATAATAACTCTGTTGACTTTTACCACTCTCTAATCCTTTTTTGATTGATCACAAAAACAACTGTACAATAATCGCAGAGTTGTAAAATAAATACGTTGAACTTTTCAGTAACAGGAAGCAGCGGACATATCGCTTCTCAGTTTTCAAATTAATCTGGCTACTAATTAAATCAACTTTTGTGTTTTAATAAAAAAACATCAAAAAGTTAATATCAACATACTTTTCTCTGTATTCTGAACTTGTTGTATCCTAAATAATGAGGAATAATCAACAATACCAACCATAATTGTAGCACAGGTGAAAAATTTCCTAATTGTATCATTGTAAACAAACGTAAAAGTTTTGTATATACAAAAATCATAATCATTCAACTACCTATTCGCTTATTAACTTATTTTAATCTGTATGAAAACCGGTACAGTTCTGTGTTTCTCTTCCGGCCTGTTCGGATAACGAAACTGAATAAAAGCCGCTTAGACATCCTAAAATTATTATTTATTTCATTTTTTAAAAAAGAGAAAAGGAACAAACGATAGTCCTCGTTAAGCTAATCAAAACCAGAGATAACATGCTAGTTTCTTCTAATTTTCAGCTGTAGCTGTTCATGTGTTAACAGGGAGTCTATTATTTTACAATTGAGGGGAGCTTTACTGTGTGTTTTCTATGTATAGAGTTGGCTAAATTCGAGGAAATTAATGGGTATCCCGTTTAGTATACATAGAATTTCTGATTTTTGGTGACAAATTCAAAACTGAAGGTAGAATTCATCCTTATTTCCTTTTTTAATATACCTGAACGACCGGAATGTGCAATTTCTTAGTAGAGCTTTTCGTCAAATTTCTCATTCATTTTAATATCTGTAAGGCAATTCGTAGAGACATTTTCAACATAGAATTTTACGTGGCAAAACATGATGTAATCATTTTCTTTATAATATTCATAGATTGTGAAATATGAAGCAAAATTGTGGTGTGCTTTTTGTTTAATGGCAACCAAAGGCAATTTGAAAAAAATAGTACACATTTTTTTGTATACTTGTGCTTGAAAATAACAGTAATTTGTTTCTTAAAAAAAATGGCACATCATGTTTTACATTATTTTTAAAATTATTAAAAAACCGTAAAAGCACGTTTTCTATACGACTGCCTTATAACAACAAATACTTTACACCCGATTAAACTTCATTAGAATTCAATATTTCTGTGGCAAATTCCAATTACTCCAGTTATGCGTTAAATCTTTATGTGGGTGTTTCACCCAGTGAAGGATTTAAGCTTAGGCGCGTGCCTAAGGCCCCTCAATTTAAAATTTGAAAAGTGACAGAAATTTGGAAGGCGCTAAAAATTCAAAATTAGCTGAGTCTTCTGTCGAACAACTTGTATTGCTTTTTCTGTCACTGTTACGACTCAGAAATGTTATACAGTTTGCGACAGCAATGTGAGTACATAGGAAAAATCGTGGTCACCGCCCATAATGATATCTTCTACAGAAGTTAGAACGAGATAAAAAGAAAAGGGCGGTTATGTTATGGAAAATTTTTACTATTGTAAACTCCTATTTTACACCATTGATGGATAGTTCGACCCTATTTTATGGACAAGAAAATAACAGTAATATTAGTTTGTAATTCTCTATTGAAAGGGACAAGGAGAAAACATATTTTGAACATCCAGTGTCTTTGTCATGATCATTGCAATATTTTTCCAAAACAAGGATAACAGATAGGCACATTCCAAAACCAATGCATCAGACAAAGGGCACACTACATTTGTATAAACTTAGAATTATTAGAATATTTTGTTATTTATTTTAATCCATTCAATCTTAAGTTGCTATTATTACTTAATAGAAATTGTTATTTTAAAAAAAAAAAAACAAGAAATCAAAGTTGAGAAGTATGTTGTATATTTCGAAAAATTTGGAGAAAAACCATCTAGGATTATGAATAATTAATGATTTATTTATTATTAAGGGATTATCAATTTGTTCTAATTTTCGGCCGCTTTCCTATCCGAGACAAATATGCCACTATTGGTATCAATTATCAATTCAAGACAATAATTTAGGCAGGTACTATTGAAATTGGAAGATTTTTTAAACAATATTTTATTAATTGTAACATTGTTGTACCTACCATAAGAATAATAACGAAATTTGGAAGAAAAAGACAAAGAGAAAACATATTTTGGATATCTAGTGTGTCTTTGTCATGATCGTTGAAATATTTTTTCCAAACAAAGATAGCAGATGAGTACATTTCAGATCAAATGTAACAGAGAGAGATAAAGTTAAATGTATTGTGTAAGTCACAAATGCCAGATGTGTTTAACCATAGTCAACCAAATTTTACAAATTTAGTGTGCCCTTTGTCTGATGCATTGGTTTTGGAATGTGCCTATCTGTTATCCTTGTTTGAATAATTTTTTGCAGCGATCATGACAAAGACGCTAGATATTCAAGATCTGTTTTCTCCTTGTCTTTTTCTTCCAAATTTCGTTATTATTATTATCATCTAGGTACAATAATATTACAATTAATGGAAGATTTATGGAAAAACCTTCCAATTTCAATAATACCTACCTGAATTATTGTCTTGAATTGATAATTGATATTAATAGTGGCATATTTGTTTGCGATAGGAATGCCGCTGAACATAAGAACAAATTGATAATTGATAATTATTTATAATCCTAGATGGTTTTTCTCTAAATTTTTCGAAATATAGGTACATATACTTCTCAACTTTGATTTCTTGTGTTTTTTTTTTTTGAAAAATAACAATTTCTATCAATCATAGCAATTAAACATAAAAAGAGTTAAGATAAACAGCAACAAACGATTTGAAAAATTGCAAGTTTATACAAATGTAGTGTGCCCTTTGTCTATCAGTGAAATCTTGCATTTTAAAAATATTGTAAATGAAGACAAACAAATGCCATTTGAACTATTATTGATGCAATAAACTACTTGTTGAGATTAACCCTTTCAATGCGTTTTTCTATTATGATAGAATTGTCGGCTACCTGTACCTGACTTTGACAACTTTTATCACATGCAATACTTTACTTTGGAATTTCCAGGGTAATAAATAATTATTAGACAGCAAATATTTCTCATCTGTTAGTTTGTGTCTTTCAAGAAAGTAAAATAAAAATATTTGGTAGGTGGAATGTATTTCGATCTTCGTCTGATACATTTGGCCTGTTCATGTGCCACCTAAAGTGCACAATGTTCTCCATGCTCCTGACAAAGACAGCAAATATTTGTCATCAACCAGGTTGAATTTTTATCTAGGATATGGGGATGGTCGGGGATGGTCTTTTAGAATTCAGCTACTGTTGGGAGGGGTCTACAGCCCCCATTCTTACACATCTGGTTGTCCAGTTTTGTTTTTATCTCGTTCTAACTTGTCTAGAAGATATCATTATGGGCGTTGACCACGATTTTTCCTATGTACTCACATTGCTGTCGCAAACTGTATACAGTCTAACACTAGAAACATAGAAGAAACTATAGGTAATGGGACAGTCTAAAGGTAGGTAATCTTACAAATATTCTACGAGCTATATCTTTTCAGTCCAGTCGAAGTCTATAAAACTGTCTCGATTCATGTAGTTTCTCCTCCGTTCCTAGACGAACTGTCTCTCAACCTGTATGTATTTCTTGACATTATAAGAAAGGCGGTACATCAGAGCGGGCCTAGGGCGGCATTACAACCAAATCCACTCCTGACTTCACCATTGTTCAAACCAAAAAAACTACCAATATTATAAAACAAAAATATCAGTTCTTGTGAGAAGGAAATTCGTCGAATGTGGGGCCCATTCTGTACATACCAACAAAACTGTTTGCAAAATTATAACCAGACTCATGTTGCTCATTGTACACCATTACGATTTTAATTTGATTACTACATTATCAGTTACATTAGGTTAATGATAAAGATAATTTGAATTTATTCACCAATTTCTGAATATGAATAGAAATTCATTTATAAATTTAATTAACACGAGCTTTTAATTAAAATCTCAAATATAATTAATATAGAAATATCCCAAACTAAAATAATAGTTTATCTTGTTGCTTTCCCTTTATTCTTATTATTATTATTATTGTTCCTATTATCAGAATAATTAGAATCAGATTTGTCTACTTTGTAAAATTGGTGGATGCGCCAGCTTAGATTTAATCCCGTTCACCTACACATTCATTAACTACTAATTCAAAGTCTTCCTGTAATAAATAACTTAAACAAAGCTCTTAAGATGATTTATTTTAATCTACTTGACTTACCGTTAGTGGAGTTTAGTTTAATTAGTAGTTGACTGAAAACCTTAATTGTTGCTATAATGTTACGTTTAAGATAAGTTGTGAACAAGATCAAAATAAAGATTAATTTTAGCAAATTTACAATTAATTACTGTTGTAAACAAGATATCATTTATATGTGAACCCAATAAATAGCAATCATTGCAACAATTACCAGAAAATTGCTGAAAATCAATAATTTTGACGCTTTTTTGTTTTGGAAACACCATAGTCTTGACTGATTTATAACCATTTTTCACTGTCAAAACTTTTAAATATTTCTTACTGTCATTATTAAATAGAAGCTTATAAAAGAAAAACTGTTGGTAGTTTATTTCTAGACTATGTTCCATGAGATAACAAAAAGGAAAAGGAAAAAACGTAGCGCAATAAAGTAGTGGATGTTCAAATAAAAACTAGTCGTTATAGAGAAACAGAAGAAATACAAACGAAATAATACACCTACTGAAAGTTCGGTAAACTGTAAAAATCTTGTAATGTGATTACTTTAGTAACTCTCTCTTTTTTTTGGTATTAATTTATTGAAAATTGATATTTTTTGTTCATTTTTTACGTTTTCTTGTTTGTTTATTTTTTGTTGTTGTTGGTTAAGGTTAATTAGAACGTAAATAATTAGGTTGGTCGTATAAAAAATATTTCAGATATTTTAGTTAAATTATAACGCTTAGATACATTTATCTTCTTCATATAAAAATAGCTGAAATAATAATAATAATGAGTCTCTCGGGTGTAGGTCGGGTAATACAACATTTGTACGTTGAACATTAATTATCCGTATTCGTTTATTATTCTTAAACTAGTGCTTTCAGAGTTATTCTAACAATATACAGCTGTCTATCTTCTAAGCGTAGTTACACTGTATAATTAAGTTTTTTTATAAATTTATCGACGGTATAATAAGTGTTTCATTATTTTTGTGTTATGTTACAGGGAATGGTTGTCGCGTAGCTGGTACATTAACAATATTCGGTAATGTACTGTCTGTTTATACATTAGCTATAATAACAACAGAACGCTGGTATACAATAACATGGGCAATACATTTAAATAAACGTTTAAAATTACGTACAGCTGTACGTGTTATGATTGCCGGTTGGATATGTGCAATATTGATGGCATCTTTACCATTATTAGGTATTAGTAGTTATACAAAAACAAGTATATGTTTACCATTAGAAAATAATGGTAAAGCTGATACAATATATTTATCAACATTGATTGCATTTAATGCAATTGCATTTGCATTGATATGTGTATGTTATGGTAGTATGTATCGTTCGATACGTGAAGGTGGACGTACAGGTTCAACAACATCAGTACGTTCTGATTTAACAGTTGCCAAACGTATGGCATTATTAGTATTTACAGATTTTGCATGTTGGGCACCGATTGCATTCTTCAGTTTAACAGCGTTATTAGGACATCCATTAATAAATGTAACACAAACGAAAATACTTTTAGTATTCTTTTATCCATTAAATTCATGTGCAAATCCATGTTTATATGCATTATTAACACAACAATATCGACGTGATTTCTTCATATTAATGGGACGTTATGGTTTGTGTAAAGATCGTGCTGAACGACATAAAGGTGCAATCGGTGGTAAACCATTACCGTATGGTGCTGGTGCACAATATAAACGTACTGGTTATGATTATGGTGGTACAATAAAAACAAATAGTACAGGAAATAATAATCATCGAGGATCATTATTGACAACAGTTGTATCAGTTGAAATACCAATTGTAAGGACTAGTTCTAAGAATAGTGCTAGATCACGACCGGATTCATTAACTACAGTTCCTGAATATTCATTACAACATATTAATAATCATTATGAAACAATTGATGATTGTAAAAAGTTAACATCAACGGAGAATTTGTAAAAAATAATAACATAAATAAAAACGTAAAATCATTCCACTTGTATCCCTCCTAAATTTCATTGGTGTTTGTATAATTTTAAAATCTGCATGAATCATTAGAAATTTAAGTAAATTATGTGTAAATACATGAACTGAAGAGAAATATAGCTTTATTCAATAATTACCACATATTTATTGACCTGTTTTAAAGCAAAAAGCAAGAAATCGCACCTATTTCGGCCAAACGTATACATAATATGTATTGCTAGTTGCGCGTATTTAGATTGTTGTGTATTGTTGGTTGCGTTATAAGGTCTATTTATGACGTCATAAATTAAATTATTGTTATACTATTAGAGTGAGTTTACGTTACCCCAGTTACTTAGTTTTGAAGAAGATTCCTAAATGATAACGCACGCATTATTTTAATTTTAGTTTGCCAACATTATCATAAATTAGTCAGTGATAAGTTATCAATGATGAATCAAATTTTTTCAGTTGCATGATGAAATAATTTTATCGAATTAAGTTTGAAAATACTTAAATCCTTAAACAATCAAGATAAACAGGCATATATACCTATAATTTGCGTGTCTAAAGAAAATCAACATTATTGTATTTGATTAATTGAGGTCGTAATATAAATTTTACTTACTCCTAGTGCTATTCTAAACAATGAAATGTCTGTTCTTGAATGCGATATTCATTCTAATTAATTCAAAATCTAACAAAAAAATCTATGAATGTTTTATCGATATTCAAAGTTAAATTATCCACATACAGTCTGAAAACGATCAACTCGACCAAGCAAGTGTGTTCTTAGTTTTGTGAAAAGTAGTAATTACTATAAGCTCTTCATTTAGTTCCACTAACTAGGCCAAGAGACAGCAAGCAACGTGAGACACTATCCAATCTACCTGTTTCTAAATTTAGAGGTTTTGTTTTTGGATATCCGATTCTCGTATTTGCAGGAGAGCAATCGTGCTTCTTTTTAGACTAACATACTATAAAGCTGTCTCTATCCACACGTTCTTGAAACCAAAATATACAAGATAGACGACAGGCAACCCATAAGAGCCGGTTGCTAATATGACATATTCGAGTCTCAGCACCTCTACTGTTTCAGCAATTCGAGAAGGTTGGAAATCCTTACACTCTATGATATTATTCAAAAGCCCCTCATTGTCTCGCCACCCTTTCAAGACTCTAGGAACTGAATAGTTACGAGGCTCACTCTACACTTATATTTCTACTTCTGCTCTATTATATTGTTCCGGGCAAAAGTCCCGGAACGGTCAAATATCTCCGAATTTTGTAAAGTTAAAGATCTGAATTTTTGCAGATAGTAAACTTCGGGTATGATCTATTGACCTAGGGTATTTTGGTGAACTTGGCACTTCCGCTTCAACCGGATGTAGCTGTCAACTTGCTTATTTTAAATAGAATGCCATATTTTTTTGGGCACTTTTGAATTCTACGTATTAATCTTGACTATGCTGTATTAGGCTTCCCTATACCTATCTATAACCGTTTGTGAGATATTACAGTTTTTTCTGTTTTCATTTCCATGAAACTTTATACAGTCTAAGCACACTCTGTGATATAACGAGAGTCGATATTTCAAAAATTAATTTCATTTCCGAGTAAAAGTTGGTTATTTGATACAGAAACACATTTAATGCTCCTTTTTATGAACAACACTAAGATAAAGTAAGGTACTACTCTTAAAACTGCTTCAGATTTGGGGTACGAAAGACATTTTTGAAGATCAAAAAACTGTAATATCTCACAAATAGTTATATTTAGGCATAGGAAACCCTACTACAGTATAATCAAGATTAAGATGTAGAATTCAAAAATGCACAAAACAATATACCATTCTATTCAAAATAAGCAAGTTGATAGTTACTTCCCGTCAAACCGGAAGCACCAAGTTCGCCAAAATACTCTAGATTAATAGACCATAACTTAAAACTACAATATCCGAAAAATCAGATCTTTAAATTTACCAAATCCTGAGTTATTTGACCGTTCCGGGACTTTTCCCCTGTATACTTCGCTTGAAATTTTATTTTGCTTCCGTCCTTTTTCTGCAAAATGTTAGATGTCCTGGAACACTTTGGCCACCAAACATGCAGAGTTAGTCATAGATACTTGAGATTAACTTTACTTAATTCAAAATTAAATTCAACATCATTTTTATCATAGAGTTGTAAATGCATGGATGGAGCAAGTAGGATCCTATTATACAGCAAGGTGTCCACTGTAACGATGGGCATACAGGTGAGGAATTTTTGAAAGATTTGGTCCGTTCTGAAACCAGTCCGCTAAAATATCCGATCGTGTGTGTAAGAGTAGACTGGAGGATCAGGTCTGTAGGAAGGACCAAATTGATCCAATGGGTTGTTATTTGTTACAAATTATTGCTTCTTAAGTCTCTAACTAAAGCCATGTTTCCAAAGGTATCTCTATTAGCAATCCACTTGATCCGGCAGTATTACCGAGTTCTCAATTGAACTCGATTCTTCGTCAGTGAGTACGGTAAACGAGATCTGATTTATCGGTTCAGGTATTTTTAAAATTCCGTTCAATAATGTAACTAGGAATTTTAGGCCCTTACGCGTAAATATTTTAGCGGTACCTACTCTTTTAATATTGACCAGATTCTCTAAAATGTTTCTGTGTTCGAACTACTATAGCGTAGATAATTAATTAGGTATATTTTTGGTTATTTAGGTACAGATAACTCTCCTATAACACGGTAGATAGCTTAATAAGAAAAGACGTGTTGTGTGGAATCGTGTTATATGAGACTCGCTATCACTAACGAAAGAGGGAATACATTCTGAACATTGAAAGTGTAGTTCAAACTTCAATAGCAGAGATCTCTGGCACTGCGTGTGAGCACCAGTAATTTACAGTTTAATTTTCCAAATGCATTAAATCAAAATCGCGTCATCACAAAGGTTTCCGTAATTTTCTTATCGTGTTAGAGTGAACCTGAGTTGTAGATTGTCGTGTTACAAGAGGGTTTTCTCAATTGTTAATCATGTTAGAGAGAAACGTATTGCAGAAGGATTACTTGAACTAGTTATTGTATTTTTCATCCATAATATTAATTTAGTAATGAAATTTAACAATCATTGAAAAAATACCACTGAAATCCTGGGCCCTTACGCATTGCCTGCCTCTATGTATGCATAGTTACAAAAGCCTGCATAGCATAAGAGAAATTAATGGATCGCGTATATCGGACATACAAGTTCATTAAAACTTATAATAAACTTAGGTGAAGAAGCGTTTTATGTTTAAAAATTATTATAAGGCCGGGATAGCGCGTACGCAGTCCCGACTACCAAAAATTACGCGCCCGAGTTACCCACATTAGGGGTAATCGCAGGGGTCAGCCCAACCGTAGTGCAATGGAAGGGCCTCACCCTGGGGGAACCGCCTTTTTGATCACGGTAACCCCTACGCCAGGTAAGTATGCTTGCCACAGCACATTCCATACACTATCTCATCAAACCAATTTACAACTAATCGTGAATTATAACTACTAGCACCATCATGTGTTGATTCAAATAATTACAAGTTGAAGAAAAAATAATATAGAGGGCGACACGATTTTGCAGCAATAGCAGCGTAGCAGTAGTAGTGGAACTAGATTTTTGGTCAGATTTACCTGGTATGTGTCCTTCTAATACATAACGAAATAAATATAAAATATTTATGATTTATAATCAATTTTAAATCAATACCTGTATGAAAATTGATAAAATAAAGTCTATAGAACTGAATTATTGTAAAATTAACACGAATCAATTGCAATTTATTTAAATAATTGTCAATTTGTAACTTGCTGGTATATAGTGAAACAAGCCATTCTATCCTTAAAAGATTCAACAATGAATTATTGAATGAAATTCCATGTACCATTTAGAGAATGTGAAATTCAACAATACCATTACGTGTCAAGTTTAAATTAACACTAATTTCCATTTATAATAACAAGTAAGTTTTATTTTATATCAATTGATTTCAATATCAACAACTTAATCAATTATTTTTGATTGATTTTTGTTGAATAACAGAATTGCTAACACGTGTCTACTTATATTTGCACTTTGGGGACAGTTATACTAACACCTAACTAATTTAAAAATTACCAAAAAACATACAATAATAATGGCAAGTTTTGCTGCACAATCCGCTTTAAGGGCCAAGTGGAGTTCACTGGTTGAAGAGCACAATATTGAAGTACCACCAGAAGTTACAAATAAAGTAACAAGTGTTGTTGGTTGGTTAAAACAGGTTGTTTCATTAATTCCAATTTAATTTTGAATAATTCTACGAATTAATATTGTCAATAATATAATGTAATTATTTCTTTTTAGGCTTCTTTAGAGGTACGTGCAGCAGGTCGTAGAGCCGTTAGTACATTAAGTGGTAATAACATTAATAATAGTGGTGATCAAATGGCACAACATTTAACTATTTTACATTTCAATGATGTTTATAATGTTGAATCAAGACAATCAACAGAACCAATCGGTGGTGCTACACGTTTCTGTACAGCAATTAAAAGTTTCCAACATTTACAACCGTTGATCCTATTTAGTGGTGATGCATTCTCACCAAGCATACGTAAGTTATGGTACAATTTACGGATATAAACTATTTAACAGTGTCGGATTAAACCTTGTGGGGGCCCCTAGACAAACGAAATCTTGAAGTCTCTTCCTTCCCAGATTATCTCTCTATACCTAAATTCGTAATTTTATCAACCCACAATTTTAATAAACCAATATTTTATTTACAAAACAAACATTAAGTTACCTTGGGTGAGAATGCACGTTTTGTGTACAAAGAGAAAATTGCGGCCTCGGCCAGCAATCTCGAAATGGCTGAACGCATTTCGCAGTGTATACCTACAACTTTTATTTAAAATTTTCCAAAAATCTCGAATTATTTGACTTGTTGTTCTTTTAAACAATTCGCATAGTAGGTGGCGGCCGTAAAACTACTTTTACGTTCGTTTCCAAGGACAACCAAGACTAGTTCCAAAAAAATCAAGGTATATTAAGAACGGTGGCAAAAAAATACTTATTTTTAGATCGGTTGGACGAAAAAATCCGGCACTAACCATTTAATTTGTTCTAATTCCAGTAAGCACTTATACTAAAGGTGAACAAATGGTGCCTGTATTGAATGAAATCGGTACACATTGTGCTGTTTTTGGTAATCATGATTTTGGTAAATTATTCAAATAAACACAATAAAACAGAGAATTTGATTAGATTGTTATTGTTTAGATCATGGTCTTGAAGTTTTATCACAATGGGTCACCCAAACGAATTTTCCATGGTTAATGTCGAATGTTTTAGATAATGAAACAGGTCGTCCATTAGGTGAAGGACGTATCACACATGTTGTACATTGGTCAGGACGTCGGATTGGTCTTTTAGGATTAGTTGAAAAAGAATGGTTAGACACATTAGCAACAATTAATCCAGATGGTGTAACATTTCTAGATTTTGTTGAAGCTGGACAGAAATTGGCAGCACAATTAAAACAAGAAGTAAATCAAATCAAATCAAATAATAATAAAAAAAAATTGATATTTTTGTTGTATAATTTAGGGATGCGATTATGTAATAGCATTAACACATATGCGTACACCAAATGATATAAAATTAGCGGAAAATTGTAATGATATCGATTTGATATTAGGTGGACATGATCATGTTTATGAAATTAAACAAATCAATGATAAATTTATTATAAAAAGTGGTACAGATTTTCGACAATTTAGCAAAATTACTGTAAATTTTGATAAATTAACAAATAATCAACCAGAGATTACAATTGAAGAAATCAATATAACATCATCATATCAAGAAGATGTAAAATTAAAAGAACAATTAGAGAAATTTACGAAAATTGTTGAAGGTAAAATGGACGAAATTTTAGGTTGTTTCTCTGTACCATTAGATGGACGTTTCACATCAATACGTACATCTGAATCAAATCTAGGCAATTGGGTAATTTCCACTATTTAATGCCATAAACATATAATAATAATAATTGAATTTTGTTAGGTTTGTGATGTTGTATTAGCGGCAACTGGTGCAGATCTAGTTGTATTAAATTCCGGTACACTACGTTCCGATCAAGTCCATCCAGCTGGTGATTTTACATTACGTGATTTAACAAATATAATACCAATGGATGATCCATTAATTGTATTGAAAGTAACAGGCAAACAAATTATTGAAATTTTAGAAAATGGTGTTTCAATGTATCCAAAATTAGAAGGTAGATTTCCACAGGTAGCAGGTGTTAGTTTTGCATTTGATCCATCTAAACCGCCTGGACAACGTGTTGATCCACAATTCATCCGTATTGGTGATGAATATTTAAAATATGAACAACATTATCGTTTAGCAACAAAAGTCTATTTGTATAATGGCTGTGATGGTTATAATGTACTGAAAAATGCTGAAGTTCTAGTAAGATATTGTTGTTATTGTAGAATTATTGTAATTAATTTTTAATTAAAAAAAAATTCCAGGTAGATACTGATCAATGTCCAGATCTAGGTTTAGCTATACAAAACCATTTTCAAGCAATCAACGTACGTTTGGGTAAAACTAAAAAACAATCCAAACATAGACAATCATTAGTCACACTATCTAGAAGGTAAATTTTATTATTTTTATGTCTTTTGTTTCAAATAAAATCATTTAAAATTCTCCCCCAAACAACAACAATACTTGAAAATAGACACAGTTTAGTAAAAATGTTGGATAATAGTGAATTAGATGGACCACCACCATTACGACGTTCCAGTACAATAGAAACAACAACAAATCCACCATTAGTACACCATCATACAACAAAATTAACAAGACGGGCATCATTGGATGATCTTGAACAAGAATCATGTCAATTAACACCGAAAATCGATCATCGAATTGTCATAATTAACAATGAAGATGTTTGTATTTTATTTAGAATTGTTTAAATTATGAATAATTGTTTAATTTTTATATAGAAACGACAAGAATTAATATTACAACGACAACGAATCGAAGAAGATTCTGTTATTGAAGAAGTTGATGAATATTCACCGCAGAATTAAACAAAATTAATATGCCTTTTGATTCAAATGAACACCACTACTATTCTTAGATAATTTGCAACGATTTATAAAAAAAGTAAAACTTCTACAATACTTGAGAAAAATTGTAATCTAATCAAATGTTTGTTCGATTATTGCGCATCTAAAATTGCTTCCAATATTTTGTGTCTAGTACAAAAAATTCGATATAATTTATATATAAAAAAAAAAACAATAGGTAAATCTAGTCGAGGGTCCACTTTATTATTGCTGATTTCAATGTACGCAAATTTCCGAAAAAAAAATCTAAGTGTGCCTACTCGTTTATTTTCTTTAAGGCAATAGACATAGTATATTGCATAACTAGTAGGGAAAGTAGTCCAATAATTATACAAATTGTGACATTTTATCTAGAAACTACAAGAAATAGGGTAGTTTTATCATGGATTTATAATAGATGGACTCCAAATGCCCATGTTAGACAACGGTAGGGTTCCGTACAGAGCAATTTTTAAAGACAGAGAATAACACGGTGGCTTGTTTTTTCTCTCTAATTTTCTGCGTATAGTTGCTTCGTAAAACATTCTATTACGACGTTGCGTACTCACGATGAGTTAGAAAGAATAGGACAACCACTTAACATGTAGCTGTCTTTAAAGGTGGTAGAGTACGCTCCTTCTAGCCGTTATTCGGAGTCCATCTATTATAGGTCTTTGGACAGGGTTGAAAAAATATGTATAAAAGAGGGGAGGTCAAGTATTTGCAAAAATATCCACCCTCCATAGCTTTACTGTACCTCCTTGAAATTTACCAAATCTCTAAAATCGTATTGTAGTCTCTTCTTTCTCTTACTGAGATCGTAATGTCGCCAGACAAGCAACGATACAGATAACAAATGTCTTTCTCTCTCTTTCTTATTGAAATCGTAATGTTTCTAGATAACCTATGATAAAGACAACTATTCAACCACTTATTTTCTATACATGTCCTGTTAACTCGAGCAGAAGCTATAAGTCTGTCCCATTTCTTGTAGTTTCTAGATGAAATGTCACAATCTGTATATTGATAATATTCAAATCTATTACAAGAATTATGAATTCTGCGGGCAGAAAACATGATTGGAGAAAAAAAATAATTGTCGCCTTTTATGTACATATATATAGATACTATATATCTTAGAGCAGTGTTTGTCAAATTTAAGACACATTACCATGGAACACCCGTATATTTTACAAAATTTCCTCCACCAATCACATGCTTTTCAGGTTGAGACAGTTCATCTAGGAACAAGTACCAGGACAGTCTTATATCCTTCGCCTGAGTGAGTTGAAGAGTAGAGTCTTTGTAAAAGTATCCACGCTCAACACTGTCCTATGTTCCTAGATGAAATGTCTCAACCTGTATATACATAACATTTAGGCAACACTGTTCTAGAGATATTGCACTGTTTTTATGCTTATTATAAATGATGCACTATACAGGAATATCTCGATAAATTTTATTAATGTGACCATTTAATGATTGTAGTTTTTTTTTGTTGTTGTTGTTTTGGTAGTCAGAAATCATACCTTCCATGAAATACTAGTCAACAAAATGTAATTAGAATAGTTTCATGAAAAACACCTGTTACCAAACACTTTATAAATTGTTGATAATTTGTTTTAATTTTCATGTAGAAACAATTAATTAATCTCAAATATACTTTTATAAAATGGTAATTTTTTCTATGATTGTTATTTAAATAATTGGCACATTATATATATATAAAAAAAAATATCACAATTTTTATTTTAATTCAATTTTATAAATCAGTTTTTGGGCCAAGTGTTAATGGGATTGCTTTTAATTCAGTTTTTAAACATAAAAATTCAGCACAAACACACATCAATGTGGCACAAGCTACATTCAATGCCCACCATGAGAATGTTGTTGGAAAATTACCATTATACCACCAACATATCAATAAATGTATAAAATGCCATGTACAACTGAAATCCATACACTGTTTAGTCCTTTCAACTATATACAATAATGTTGTTGATCTATAAACAATAATAATCAATAATTGTTGTTTATTTTTTAATGTAAATAACTACCCAATAAGTGAATTTATTACAAATGCTACAATTACCATTCTACCACCAAAATCACGTACTTGAATTTCCTAAAAAAAACAAATCAACACGAATCAATTTGGCTCTACTAGATTTGATGACGTACTCACATGATATTCGAATATATGATCTAATGTCCGTGTATCACCAACTAATGTACCCAATAAGGCTAGAATTAATCCTAATGATAGATAAAGTATACATTGTACTGATATTATCTGGGAAATGATCAACCAAGGATCCCATTGGGTATAACGAAAAGAACCCGTTAGTTTTTTCATAATTTTCTATACTTAAATACAGAAAAAATAATATAAAACTTCAATAATAAATAAAGCGATTATCTTCAAGTAAACATCTTCGTGAATCACTTAAATTAATTAAAAAATAATAATTTAATTAGAAGACTGTTGACGCACATTTGACAATTAAACGTCATTTAAAAGTTGCCATGTTAGCCAACCAACTACAAATCCCCTAGATTAATTATTTCACATAAATCATAAATCTATCAAGAAAATAGCAAATTATTCCTTGTTTTTGTCGTCATTTTTATCAATTTTTCCAAATTGATCAAAATAAGTGCAATACAATTTCGCAATTAACGCCACCAAATTTCCTCAAATGTAGGACTATTTAATGTTGTAATATTGGTGGCGACTACATATGACACTGACACCTGTCACTTTTAAGGTTATGATAATGATGACAATTCAAACAGAATGGCTAGTGAGAAATCCATTGAATTGTTAAAATCACAAGCAAATTGTGATGAAACGATTAATATTCTATTAAAAATCGCCAATAATATTATTGAAAATCCAAATAATCTAAAATTACGTAATTTACGTAAAGAAAATAAAACAATTGCAACGAAAATCATCGGAATTCATGGTGGTGTTGATTGTTTAAAATCGATGGGTTTTCATGAAGTAAACAATCTTATTTTATTTTTATAAATACAGTAATTATAGTTTGTTTTAGGAAGAGAAATGTTTTGTTATGCCACCTACAATTAGTGTTGAAAAAGTCAAAAATTTCCGTGATGCTCTGTTAACGTTTGATAAGAATAAAACGAAGATTTCATCAATTAAAGAGGTAAATATTCCATGATTTATCTAATGAATTGTTTGATTGTGTGAACATTGTGCTTTTAAACTCTCTTGAAACTGTAGCATTATCAACAGGTAAGTAGCTGCAGCTCCTACAAACTATTAAAAAAAAAAAAACAACAAATATATTATCAGTAGAGATTAAATATTGATAACTAACGGTGAAACAGAGCGTTATGTCGATTGGGAAGAGGCCACAAGCTGTAAATTTGAGATTACAATTAGAGACTTGTTGTGAGAAGATCATTAACTGAAATTTAAATATTTTATTACTAAAACATTCCAGATTAAAGGGTACGATCACACTATCAAGTAAAACTTGATAATGTAAACACACTTACAAGCGATATGTAACAAATTGGATAACTTGTCAATGACTTGATAAATTACTGCATTGTTTCCACCAAGTGCAGAAGGTCGGAAACTAGAAGCAATTTTTTGAACCAAGAACTTGAGCAATACCTCGTGGTACGTGTACTAGTTGTGTAATACTTGTTCAAATTCTTGCCCAATGCAACAAATTCTTCCTCAAGAAGTTCAGAAACTGTTTACATATACGACGAGGTCTTGTTTCAATTAATTTCGGTCTTCTCGCACTCGGTGCTCACAATGAATCAACGTGACAAGTTATTCAAGAAGTTTTACTTGTTACAATCAACTTGAACAAGTCAAATTTTATAGTGTAATCGTACCCGAATGGAAATTGTTTACTTTTGCCCGTATTTCGACATCAAATTCATCGATTAGTAAAACTTTATGTATTTCAATTCCAGTATTTTTACATTCTTTTATTGTTTGATTGCATATTATTGTTAAATGTAATATTTCAAATATTATAAAACTTGTCCATATAAACCAATTTAATGCCATTATAAAATTTTTAACAACAATAATTTCATAATATAAATAAAATACACTAAATACACCACAAATAAATTGTACAGTTAAACAAATTAGAATTTGTATTGTAAAAAGATGATTAATTCGATTACCAATCATATTTAAATTATCATAAATCTCCATTAATAATTCGATATGTTTTAATGATTTTCTTATATTTACATCTTGTGTAAGAATTTTTATATATTTTATTGGATTTTTCTTTAATTTGATAAGATTTCGAATTTGTTGATTAATTATTAGGAAACGTTCCATCAACAATTTGATAAAAAACGTAAATATTGTTTGCATTAAAAACAATATCAAACATGGGAATGTATAGATGAAATATAATTCATTATTAATTTCAATTATATATTTTTCTATAAATAAATAATTGATAATTGTTCTTATTGATAATACACCAATTCCTATAGAGATTATTTTAATTTCATAAATAAAATGTTGTTTATAATTGATAGTTTGACCGAAATTTTCTTCAATACATTTATCAATACTCTCAATTTTTTCGATTATTACTAACAATTCATTTGTTTTAAACAAATTAATTATGTAAATTATATAAAATAATGTTATATACGATATCAATTGAAAAATTAGTCCAATTAGAGCAACATCAGATAAATAATTTGTTGTTAATTTGATTTCGTCACGATTAATAAATGCTAAATATCCAACATATGTGTATGTACAAATATAAATAATTGTTAATATTATTAAACAATTGAATTTTCTTAATTTTATTCGATTATTTGTTAAATAAATTGATGATAATCCAAAAATTATTGTTATTAATAATATTGGATGTATTGCATCGTTTAAATGTTTTATTACCGACATTTTCGATACCGTTTTTTCGTTGTGAAATTACTTGGAAATACTGGAAAATATCCAGATTATAATCAGAATTTTTATAATAATAAATATCGTAATCATGATAATGGTGATATTTATTAGTTGATTCAAATAAATTACAATTGTTTCTAGTCACGCTAAACATCAATTATTTGTTTTTTTTTTGTAGATTTCGATAGAAACAATTCGGAATAATAATCATGATGATGATGATGGTGATGGTGTTGGTGGTGATTTAAATATCCAAAGGTTTATACTACCACCGATCACTTCAGTAAGTATTATATACAACTAGTATATACAACAATACCGATTTTGCATTTTAAGGGATGCTATCCTGTGGGATACTCCCTATATTTTATTTTAAAACAGTTTTGAAAACATAGTGGAGTCCGCTTATTATGATCGTTTAAGAATCTGCAGTAAATATGAAACAAATCTGAGCAGCTTCAAATCTTAGAATTTTTGTCGTTCATTTTTTATATTCTCGTGCTCATTAGATTAGATTAGATTTTATGGGTCGTTTGGCCTCTATAGCCATCTTGAATTGCGATCGATCTATTGTTCTTATCTTTCAATATCTCTCTGGGAGACCTCTTCGCCACTTCAGCAGGTGATAGAGTCACAATGCCCAATTTTTTTAGTATGATATCTCATTAACAGCCCCGTTACCAGTCTTAGTTCGAAAAATTTTTCAGCATTCTGAGGTAAATAGTCAATTAACTTTTTTACCTGTCCATTCTCACGCACAGATTTCCTACCTTCTGTGGGTCTTGGTTAGCCCTATTTCGTTACAAGTTACCAATCTTTGATGCCCTGGCACCCATACAAAAGTGAGCTTATTGCCCTTAGCCAGTTGTTTTAGAGATTGACAACATTCCCAGATGGTTTTTGACTCAAGGCTATAGATCTTTAGAGCTTTCAACACCGCCTGGCTGTCTGTCAAGATCTATATTTGTGTGCCTTTGAGCTTTCTTCGTAAACATTCTTTAGTGCACATTTCTATTGCACAAGTTTCGGCTTGCATTATAGTTAGCAACTTTCCTAAGGCTAAATCTCGTTACTCACAGTTAACTAAATTTGAAAAGGATTGTCCCTTAGAAATAACGTAACTCGTATCAATCGAGCCGTCTCTATAAAGTTGCAGTATTGGTGGAGAATCTAAATCTGAAAGATATGGACGACGAAGATCTATAGCCGTCTTTGACTATTAATCGTAAGAGAGATTTTCGTCTGTACGGTAATTGCCAATGAGTGAATTAGTGATGTTGATTGATCCATAAATATGGACTCGGTATACTCATACATAAGATTCTTTAGTTTTAGATCTTATCAGCTACAATACGTTTTACCATTTAACCGTCAAAATATAGAATGGTACTGGCACTCACCTTCAAGGCTCATCAAGCGATTACCTGATTACTCTATAGATCAGTCCGCCTCTGACTATTGCCTTCGGTAGCAGATCTCTATTATTCTTTATCAAAGGCAGTATGACTACCCAACTATACGTAAAAGAAGTGTTAAATTCAAATCTTCTTTCCTACATAATAAGACAGCCTGAGCTCGTTTTCCAGTAAGACAACATCGTTTCTCATTACCAGAAAAACTTGAGTTTTTTTCGGAATTATCAGAAATAAATTTGTTGTCTTGACTGGTTTTACATTCTCTTACGTTTCACCAATTGAGCATGTATGGGGTATGATGGGTCAACGATTGACCAACTTACACCATCCTCTATAAAGTCTAAATGAACTTAGGTGTCAAGTGCAAGTCATTTAAATGTTCCAAGTACAGAAGTGATCCAATGTAAACATTCCCAATTCAAGTGGTAGTGTAAAAATATTTAAATTCTTTGCACTTATCGCTAGTATATTAAGTGGGCGATAAAAAAAAATCATTATTGAACTCAATTTAATACAAACATTTATGAATAGTAATCATAATCGTACACAATTAACGATAAATTATATTCGTATGTTGATAACAGCTTATTTTTAAACAACTTTATATAGAGAGTGTACCAACTGATAATGATAATAATAGTCGAACTCCACTATAATTACAAAAACAAAAAAATTGATTTTTTACAAAAAACTCTTAAAATTTTCAGAAATATAAAAATCGATTCCTTCGACAAATCGAACTACATTTCCATTCAATGTTAGAATTTGAGGATCCATCAACAAAACACCATGCAAAATCTTTAATACCAATTAATGAATTAGAAATAAAAGCACAAGAAAAATTAAGAAATCTCCAACAACAAATTCGTAAAAATTTAATTGATAATGATCCAAATATAACAATACAAGATTTCTTAATTATTGAATTATTACAATGGTTTAAAGAAGAATTTTTTATATGGATTGATAGTCCACAATGTGATTATTGTAAAAATGAATGTAAATTCTCACATATATCAACAGAACGTAAAGATTTTATTTATACCGAACGTATTGAAGTGCATTGTTGTAAAACATGTGGAAAATTTACAAATTTTCCACGTTATAATGATTTAAATATTTTATTAGAAACAAGACGTGGACGTTGCGGTGAATGGGCTAGAGTTTTTACATTATTATGTCGCAGTTTAAATTGGGATGCACGTTTAGTTGTCGATGAACTCGATCATCTTTGGACTGAAGTATATTCGATTGGACAACAACGTTGGATCCATTGTGATCCATGTGAAAATGCTTACGATACACCGTTAATGTATGAAATTGGTTGGAATAAAAAATTAACGTACATTATTGCTTATTCAATTGATGATATACAAGATGTTACTTGGCGTTATTCATGTAATCATAAAGATGTGTTAAAACGACGTAAAAATTGTACAGAACAACAATTAGTTGATGCTTTAATTGATTTAAGACAAAGTAAACAAGCTAATTTATCAATATTCAAACGGACATATCTAACATACAGATTGTTAAAAGAATTGACAGAATTGTTAATTGAAAAGTATATTCGTTTTTTGGATGCCTGTAATTAAACATTAATTAATTTCTTCTTAAAGGAAAGCGGACGATAAAGAGTATCATGGACGATCATCTGGTTCATTAGCATGGCGTACTAGTCGTGGTGAAACACAAAATGAAACAATGTATATATGGCAAATAGAAGAACACCACATTATTAATAATAAATTAACAATCAAATATTCTACCTCATTAGATTGTTATCATTTTATCAATGGTAATGGTGATAAGAAAATTGTAAATAATTGGAATAATGGTGTTTATAATAGTTTAAATATATTTCGTAAAGAAGAAAAAGATTGGAAAACAGTATATTTAGCACGAAATGGTAATTTAAATTCATTTCTTATCATCAAAATTTAATTTAAAAAAAATCCAATTTCAGAAGGTACAAATTCAGCTACAATCAAATGGAAATTTGAATTAAATTCTAATCAATTCGTAATTGATCGTATTAATTTGAAATTTAATTGTAAAACTTATGAAGATGGTATTATTGATATTAAATTAGAATCTAATGAGAAATCAATAAATTATTCAAACGATTTAGATAATTTTGAAACTGACAACTTTACAGGTTGTACAAATTTAACAATTACCGCTTCATTATATGGCGGTAAAGGTGATATAGCGTGGCAACATACGCAATTATTTCGTCAATCAATTGATTCACAAGAATTTCCATTTATTTTAACATTCTATTTTAAATAATTGTTGATTTAATTCAAATAGAATAATTTTAATTAGTGTCTCGTATCGATAAACAAGCCTTGACATCTTCTGACCAATCCGTTCTTCTTCCTGTTCGTCCTCTGATTACACTCGAGGTTTTTTTGGGGTAGATAAGGTTTAATAAGAGAGTATTTGTGGTAAATATCGTTTTTATTAAAAACCAATAAAATTTAAAAATTCTTCAAACATAACAATCACATTTTGATAAGACACAATCAATTGCTAATCGTCTCATCTTGAGACGTGTCATTCGTAAAATCATCATCAATATTCAAGTAGAAATCTTCAGTTTTAACTCTTCTCATAAATATGACACCGCTAAAATTAGAATATTTTCAACAAAAAAAAATGCTGATAATTAAACGATAACGTACATAATTAAAATGATGTCTAAACTATAAATACCAACTGTAACAAAATTAAATATACTCGGATCACTTTGTAATGTAACATTATATAGTTCTGTATATAAAGGTGCAGCGAACATTGCAAACACTGATTCGCTTGTTACAATCACTGAGAATACTTTACCAATATCTTCATTTGGTATAATTTTGGTTATTAAAGAGCGTAACATCGGACTAATTACAGCACCCAAACAACGTACACCGACACCTTCAATAATATACAAAATTACAATTTTTTATAGAAATCTAAAATTTGGCAAATACCGATATAGATGTGCCAATCTTTCACAGCCAATCCTTGTAATAATGCATTACTGGACATTGATATAAATCCAATTAATATCAATACGGACTCGGAAATTTGTAAAAGTTTATTAAGAACATAAACACCGATTATTGTACCTAAAATCCATATAATATTATGGGCGGCACTGTATAACGTGAATTTTTGTAATGTCCAATGTAATTTTTCACGTAAATAAAGAAAAATAACAGCACCCTCCGCTGTTATTGCTATAATATACAATGTTAACATTAGAATACACGAGAGGATGATGGCACGATTGAAATTTGGACGTTTTTTGAATGTTGTCCGTAACATATCGTCAACATTATTCAATTGAAACAGACTCTTGAATGAATTCTACAAAAAAGAAACAACAATTTTTGTGGATAAATATTGTAGATCGTACCAACCTCAGATATGTCGGTTCTTGTAATCGATTCTGGTATGAAAATAATTGTAAAAATTGCTGCCAATAAACAACAAATTGCTGATGTTAGAAAAACGTATGGATAACCGAAATAATTCAACATATAAGAACTGGATAGATTGCCTAAGAATATACCAAGGCTTAGAACACCTTCGAATAGACCCATTCGTACACCACGATTCGATTCACTCGTTACATCAGATATATAACATAAAACTACTGTTAGGTAAGTGGAGAAACCACCACTTAATATCACTGGTATACCACTCAATATTGAATACCATGGCGAAATTGTTGGTAGACTAGCGAAAATTGTTAAAATTACATAAGCAAAGAATGAACCTGAATTTATAGAATTTGTTTAAATATCGATTTTTTAGAATCAACAAAAATTTACCCAATAATGGTATAATTAAGACTAGTTTACGTCCGAAACGATCCGACCATGGACCAACAAAGAAACAGATGATTGCCGTACAGAAACCCACAATAAATGACGATGTCATTAAGATAACATTAGCATAAGGTTCAACAATTTTTTCAAGATTTATCGTATAATTATCTGCATATTTACTACCTAATAAGGCACATTCCGATTCTGTATACCCTAAACTTACATAACATGTCCGATATATTATCAAATTCGTTTTGACTGAATCTAAAAAATCAAAACCAAATTTAATCAAGATTATTGATGATGAAAAAGCAACATACCTGAGCATGTTAATGCAAAAAACAATAATAAAACTGGTACTTCGATATGTAGTTTGAAATTTCCAATCATCAATTCAGGCATTTTGTTGAATGATTGATTAACAATATACAAGTGTAATAAGCTAAATAATGTAATTATGTAAAAATCACCACAATTAATCTAGTCATTTTCTATTATTATTGTTGAGCAACTATAGTCAGGGTCGTATCATCAACATTTATATTTCCGTAAATTCCCTTATCTGCATTATAACATTCACAGTCGATATTATGGGAATTACAAGGCCGTTTATTGTTTAAAATGCAAAAAAAATAGCAGACAAAACAATTATTGTTGTAATAAATTACAAATTGAATTGATATTGATTTTTGATAATTTATTCAGCAAATAATTAAGACAAATTTGAACTTACAGTTAACCATATGGTTATAACTGAGATATTATTATTTGATTGTGGTAATTGCGTAAAAAAATCCTGCACAAAAACCTTTGTTATTGCAAATCATAGTAAAGTGAGGTTATGCAACTATTTACATTATAAACTTATCTAAATATTGCCGATTAGCAACATTTTTATTGATAGTCACAAACAATAGTGGATGATTATTCATATTAAACCTATAAATCTATTTAAATTAAAATTATTTAACAATTATTGTCGAATATTTATAAATAAATTCAAATTGCGCGCTCTAAATCAACCAATCAAACATCGATTATTTGACAGTTTTAAATTGTGAGGTTACATCCATTTCAAATTTCGATTGTTTTTCATTGTTATCAAAGATTGTTGGTAATTATTAAAATAATAACATTCCATAATTGTTGAATTATTGCTGATTACAAATATTGTTGTTTGATTGAAAAGTTATAAAATATTTATTATATTGTTAATGATAATCTAGCAGAAATTGTTCGATTCAACAAAATCTAATGTTGAAATTTGTAATTACGAATGCAACATTTTTAATGAATAGATTTAAATCTAAAAAATAACAAAGAATTTTATGAAATAATTGTAAAATTTGATTTATTTGAAATTTCTTTAAATCGACTACTATTTCTTCTCAAATTATCTAAGAGATGGCAGCACAATTGTTACAGTACCTTGGACACCGCCTATTATAATCACTGGTTAATGTTATCGGCGATGTCAAGTTTACTAATTTTTCAGTAGATCTACTGAACTTTTTTAATGTTTAACACTTTCACTACTGAGGACACAATTGATGTTTGTTGCTTTCTTTCGCTGGTGCTGAGGACCTCAAATGACGTATTTTTCTAGCATCCCTTACAGGCCAGTTTGTCTTCCGTGTTGTTGTTGTGTGAACACCTCCGTAAAGGTCAAATCTACCACCCGAGTGTCGTTTTATTCTTAATGAAGCAGGCCCTTCTTCCTCAAAAATACCCCCAAAAAGTGGAAAAACGACGTTATGCTGTTTTGCACCTTTTTGGTTTTCTTTTGGAAAGAACAAAAATCAGTAGCGGGATAAAGTCTTACATTTTAGCAAAAGTGTTAATAAATTCGTCTCCGCAGACTCCAGAATTCCGTAACTGTCTACTTAACGCAGAGTTATTGTTTGAAATGCGGAAATATCTCTATAATTACATTTAACAATCAATGGCGATTCTATATTGTAAGAGTATGGTGCGTTACGGTTACGAAGCACTAGGAACTAGGAGTCGCCAAATTTTAGAAATTTATGCACTTTTTGTTAGTAGAAATTACTAAAAGAGACGACCGCATTTTCTCTGGCACGTGGGCTGCGATATACCTAGGCGAATGCTGGGATCACTGCTGAAGCAATAACGATTTGGTCGATTTGCTAAATATCGGAATCTTACAAGTTTTTCTTTTATTCCTTTTATGTTCAATTGCATTAATACCACTGTAACTTATACTGATTTGATTTTTCATCTTCTACTGATTTTCGGGTGTGTCAGTCTGGCAACACTGCATGCTATATTTCATGTATTGTTATCTCGATTAGATGCGTAGAGAAAGTATTGTTGTTGGTTATTGTAATCGAAAAATCGGTTTTTGTTATATTTTTAAATTGCTTATAAGCAATTTCAGTTTAGTGTGCTTCCATCATTATAGTTTTTCCTCGAAGAGGAGCCAATATGAGTAACGAGAAAAAACGTAAAGATCTAACAATTCAAGAGAAGATTGAAATTTTAAAAAAATACGATAATCTACCGAAAATGGGCCAACGTCAAGCTGCATTCAAATTGAACATCTCTCAACCGCATTTATGTAAATTATTAAAAAATCGCGATAATATCGAGAAAGCAACTAGAAATAATGAGAATTTAACAATTAAAAGGAAACGATACGGTAAAGATAGCCAAATTGAGAAGGCGTTAAAATTATGGTTTATTAACGTAAATAAAAAAGGTGCTAATATTAATGGACGAATGATGCGTCAGAAAGCTGAACAATTAGCCCAACAAATGGGTAAAAAAGATTTTATAGCAACTGAAGGATGGTTACAACGTTGGAAAAAACGTGAAAATATCATCTTACGAACAACACACGAACGGCAACAATCTGATGTTTCATTAGCTGAAAATTGGATACAAAATGAATGGACTAAAATTGTATCAGAATATTCATCTAATCATATTTATAATGCAAGTGAAACTGGACTTTATTTCCGTGCTCTACCTGAACACACTCATCTAATCCAACAAAATAACACAAATTGTAAACGAATAAAAGAACATATTACTGTTGTTTGTTGTGTAAATATGTCAGGTAATAAAAGAAAACTTCTAGTGATTGGAAAAACTAATAATTGTTTTAAAAACGTAAAATTTGTTGATTATTTTTCAAATAAAAACGCATGGATGACATCCAAAATATTTAATGAATGGTTAAAACGTTGGGATAATGAATTGAAGAATGATATAGTTTTACTCGTGAATAATTGCCAAGCTCATATAGTTTACACAACATTAAAACATATAAAATTGATTTTCCTACCTACCAATACACCACCATTACTACAACCATGCGATCAAGGTATTATAAGAACATTAAAAACTTATTATCGTAAAGAAATCTACTCTAGAATCATAAATCGGATGGAATATGATAATACACAGACTACAACAGATCATTTAGCTAGAAATATGAATATTTTAGAAGTTCTACACGTTTTGAATATGTCATGGCAACGAATCCCCTCAAAAACTATCCAGAATTGTTTCAAATACCAGGAATTTCTTCAAGGTATTATGGAGATGGTGCAAGTAATTTTAGAGCCATCCGATATGAGTTTTGATGATTTCGAATCATGGATGGAAATTGATGAAAACATAATTGCGACTAATCCAATTAAAGAGGAGGATTATCAAGCTATGAATGATTATGAAACTGAACAATTGGAAGATGTACTAGAAGAGGTGGAGGAGATACCAAAAATTCCTACTGTAGCAGAAATACGGAAAGCTTTAGAAATCTTAAGAATTGGATTGTACTATAGGGCTGAAGATTTTGAAAAACAGTATGATTATGAACGTTATATTAATGATGTATTGCGAAATAAAACAGATCAACAATCGACAACAATTGAATTCTAAATTTATTTATTTTTCTATTATGTTAACAGTAAGTAATCACCTGTATCGCTTAAAGTTGTATTTCCCTTATTTGTACAATAAACCAGAAAAGCATCTTGAGAATTTAAGTGACATTGTCTGACAATGAGTATGTTTAACAGTGGAAGTGTCCTTTTAGGTCATTGTAATTCGGGAAATGTCGGTGTGTTTACACTTGTCCTTCAAAGCCATGTGCTATGTTTGCATGTACTTGACGCACGTGTCGCATGCGTCAAACTGTGTTGAACGGAATAGTAGATAAAACAAGGGTGATTGTGTACAACCCACCCACTCGTGCATCATACATCTTTCAACAGGGGCATGCCTTTGACGCATGA
>JAZBGY010000417.1:43273-57184 GCA_037414755.1 Lydus trimaculatus | reverse complement strand
AGAGATAGAAGAAAAAAAAAAAGAAAACTTAAAACTACTTCAGACAATATTATCGACCTGTATTTATGTTAAGGAAAGAACTGCAATACACTTGAATGAAAACGAATGGGTGGAGTTTGTTGGTAATAGATGAGACACCTTCATCAAATTGTTGTTGTTGCCATCTGAAAAGCAACATGTGCAATATGTGCATATTGTAATTGTCGACATTTTATAATTCTGGTAATTGGGTACATGGGGGCGTTTGCTTTTCAAATACCAAATGACCACCTACATAATCTATATAGTTGCATGCGAATTGCACAATCAAAAAATATATTCGCTTAATGCAGAAATTTTGATTCTCAGATGTAGCTGAGTAGGTAGAAGAGAATTTGTACGCATAACTATTCCCTGTTTCACTAGCGAAATGACTTGACTGATTCTGTAAAGATAGTCATGGGGAATTACGTGTAGAGTAAAGTTTGAAGCTACTTTAAAGTTATGTTTATGATGAAGAGATTCTCGTTGCGATTCACTCTTGAAAATAGCTTCAGAGCTCAGTTTCTACTTGCTGATAGGGACAAGTTATTTACCTACAAATAGTTACATTATCTAGTAGCAGGATTATGTGTTGTTTGTTTACTGTACTGATGATGAGTCAGTCAAGTTGATGAAATTTAAGTTGATTCATGCAAAATTTTGACCTTTACTATAATTGTTGATAGATGAATTTGAGTATCAAATATGTGCGAATTCATTTCCTGTTCTTGACAATTTTAATAAATGCAAGATAATAAGTGAAAATCTTTGTAAAAAAATATTTATCTTTAAGTTTGTCTGAATCTATTCGACAGGACATAGTCCGAGTTCAAGGTCTGGCATATATCTCTCAGTTAAACAGATGACGTTGGGAGGCAGGCAGGTGAACCTGACTCATGCTTTTGTTTTACAAGTTGGTCATTGTCCTGGTGAAATGCTCCTTTTAATAACAAAAAAAAAAAATGATTTTTTTTTCGCTCTATTTTCTATTAAACTTGATAAGAGAATAACGATAAATTTTATGAAATGCCTGGAAAACTATTTTATAATTGTCTTATTGTTAGTGGTTAGTGGTTGAACTGTCAGGTGTGGTTTCCTAAGGGGCTAGTTAGTTCGTTAGTTGGTTCATTGCATCGATAAACTCAATTTAAAGACAGAAAGTTGCAATTGACAAGATGTTATTGTTTGCAATCGTCGTATCTGTTGTTGCACTATTTGGATTTAATTCCAATGTATTTTTAATTTGAGTCAACATTCAAGATATTAACAATAAAAAAATGTTTTGTTTTGTGTTTCATTCAACCTTCCTTCTATACCACAAATGAGTCGATTACGTTAATGGAGTGGAAAATATTATCGATTGATAATATTACGATTTAATTTAATGCGAAATCGTTTTGTTTTCTTTCTTATCATTTTATTTATTGTAGATATTTGACGAGAGGCAATGATCATGTTGAAATTTCTTATTGAAGATTAAAACGGATGGCCGCATTGTACGTAAGTGACCGACACTTACATTCTTAACATTCCTTTACGGTTCTTCACCTCGGAAATTATTGGGGCCCTCGTCTGACCAACTCGTCTGCTCGTTTGTGTGTACTGTTCTGTGACTATTATTTGCTTGTTGATGTTTACCGCAATTCTTATATACTTGTTGCTATTTTCCCATATACACTTCCGATGAATTATTGTTTTTTCTTTTTGTTCAATTAACAAGATGGTAAAGATACACACTATTGGGATTGAAGAGCAATATTTTGCCCTCTTTAAATTTTCAACAAAGTATGTCACATTCTGTCCTACGATCACGTTTCTAGATGGTTTAACTTAATAATTGGCAAGTAAACAATAACTTTAATAATACCCCCTCTTGCTTAGCAACAACCATCAACCTTGTGTTGTGTGTTAGATATAAAATTGGTTATGCACCTGTTTTGAAATTCACAGATATCGTTCTAGCGTTACTAAAGCTATATAGTACATTACAGGTATTATTATAGATATATTTCAGGAATATATTAACGAATGATCTACGATAAATATTTCATGAAAACAACTGTTTTTATGAGTTTAAATTACAGCAATGCAGTTAGTTTTTCGATCAAATAATAATAACAAAATCATTATTTTATATTAATTTTTATATCCTGGTCTAGATTATGATTTTGCACATTAGGTCAACGTTTTTTTGTAGGAACTATCTAAATTTATATTGTATTGTCAGTGCGACGACGGTTTTAAAAATAGACGCAATTTTCAGTGACGTTCACCTATATATACGTAATGATTATAACATGATTATTTAAAAGGTTACCAGTTTAAAAATATTAACAATTCAAGGATTAATTGAAATTCTTTTCATCTTAATCATCTTCAATTGTAATTTTCTGAAATAATCTCAGCCCAATAGATTTGTTCTTTTTTTGTATTTTTCTATTATTGATAAACTAAATATAGGATTGATTTTCAATCAGTTTGATTTATGTGTCACAAAGTTGGTGGGAAATCTGCGAAAGACTGGATGTGCTGGAGAGCGGAAGCGACGGCGTGTTCTCTCTATTCGATCGATAATACTGTCGTGTTTTGGAGCTGTTGCAGCCGGAGGTTTGTTTGGGTAGGTCAAAAACTATTATAACAAACACACACATATACACATATGCATTACATATACATAATGGAATGGATGTATTTATGGGAATGTCAATTTTATGCATATTTACCAATTGAATTATCCTCTTCAATAATTTATTTTTTCAGAAAATTCGGTTTAAAATAAATGATTACTATTTGATCATTTTGGTTTATCAATTGATAAAATTTGGCGCCGATGATGTGTGTGTTGTTTTATATTTTGACATAGAAACGTATTTAACTTTTAAATTATGTTAAATTCAAATGAGTGTAGGTTCAATATAACAATGTTAAATTGGATGGTATATCTCGTATTATTTCGATGTATTTTCGTCCTGAAATAAATAATTTCCATTCAATCCAACGTCAATATTTTGCATTTACCCAAATCTAAAATTGAACGATATTTGCAATTCTGTCCGTTTATAGTTTAAAAAATTTAAATAACACTTTAAATGATTAATAAATCGACGATTTCTCTCTGATCATCATCATCATCATCGAGTTGATAGATTAAAATTGTATTGATTCGATCTTTTTCTTTCTATTTTTATTTATTCACAATTTATTAGAATTGTTGTTGTTGTTGTAAAATGTTGTATTACAAAGTTTTACGAATGGCGCCCCATATTTTCTAAAATTCCAGCCATCACGCCCATCTTTTAGTGTTTGTGTGTGTAATGATTGTCCTTTTTCTAAAAGTAGAATAGATTTACTTGCAAGACTTATTACCCATTCTGTTGAGTTTCTCTTTTTTCTTCTTCTTTTATTTTTGGAGTTTTGGCCAGTCGCCGAATATAATAATTTTAAATGAAGATTACAAACATATTAACGATTATGTTCGGTTTTCAATGTACTTTTTCTTAATGTATTTTACAAGATTTTCATATACTTGCAATACTTATGTATGCATAAATGTATTTTATAAAGAATATTTTTCTAATTTATTCGATAGCATCGTGGACAAGGCGCCAGCCGAATCGAGCAACGAGTTATCACTTGCGAAAAGTGATAACTACTCCAGTCACTGAGAAAAAAAAAAGAGATTGTTCACATTGAAAACTCAAAATTCGTCTTCTATAAAATCAGAAAACTTTGTTTATCAACAATTTTGTCTAGCTTAAGGTGTAATATATTCAATGACATGAAAACTGCAACACCAAGAAGGGATCCGAGTTTTTTTTGACCAAAGTTGCCAGGAACATTTAACTGTTAGAAGGTAGCAATTGATTAAAATTTTAAAGATAAAAACTAAATAATGGGTTAGTCTCCCCTATTGGTTACACACTTTTCTACCCTTCGTGGTGTCGTTTCTATCAGATGGTCGATTTCCTCTTGAGGTATTGTGTCGCAAACGACCTGTAATTCGTGCTACAGAACTTGCAGCAAGTTCCCTAGTATTCCCCCCATAATGTCCCAAATATGCTCGAGGGCTAAAGATTAGGAGATCGGGGTGGCCATGACATTACCCCCTTCAAATCGGCCCATTGAATGTTTTGCAATATGAAAACGGGTATGATCCTGCTGGTAAAGTGGGCCTTCCAACTGCCCAAGAAATGGAAGAATATGGGGTTCTATCACCTCATCCACATATCGCTGGGCGGTCATATTGTATATAAGTTATAGCACCCCATACCATAATCCTCACAGTTTGGGGTGCACAAGCCTCGCAACCGAAAATGCAACATTGCACACCTTTGTTTGACCCTCGTTCGTCCATCATGCATCCCCAAACTGAACACCACCTTATGCCACTATAAGTTCCAGTCCAAACGCCGCTGTCGGTGTTGAGCTGTTAATTGCAAGCCGAAAGCTTTGATTCTGCGATAAACCGTTTGAAGGGTTACAGGACGATCTTCGTTAGCTAACCATTGATCGACAATCTGAAACTAATGAAATCCACTGTTTCATTCGTTTTTCGCTGAAAATTGGCGGCCTAGTTTAAAATATAGCGAGAGGGGTGAATAGCGACGGCATCAACTTTTACAACCCTACAAGTAACACATCCTGTTCCTTTTTTTTTAATTATGCTGAGCTCTAAAGTTGCAAAATCTTTTCTGTACTGTTATTTCTTTCATATGTTCTACTATGGTACGATTGCTTTTCGAAACTGTTTTTTGGCTCAATTGCGGTAGTGCCTATTATACAACAAGCGTGCTCCTTTTTATCAGTTTGTTATCATACAGCTTCTTCTAATCGTAAGTGACCCTTAAAAGGAGCAAAATGTGCATCTCCTTATTCTAGCATTCATGCTACTTTTTGCATCTTCTTTTGCTGATCATCGTAACTTGACAAAATATTCTTATAATAGTTATGAGTGTTATCATTCAGTTTTGATATTGTTGATTAAATTTGGATCAAGTTTGTTATATAATTCTCATTTCTGCTTTACTGTTTGCGATTTTGTAATAATTTGGTTTTTTATTTAGCTATGCTATATATGGAGAAATAGGAAGTTCTATCAATTTTTTTTACTAAAGCATGGAGTATTTGAAAGTAACGCCCACACATCAATTGTGTCTATTTTAATTTAAACAACTTACAGATAGCTGTTTTCGTTTAATTCATCTTAAAGCTTTTCGATTTTTATTTAATGTCCATCAGTTGATAGACAGATAGATAGATAGATAGATAGATATTTGAGCTTTTAACTATCCATATGTTAGTTTTTATATTCTCCATTTACATTTCGTATTTTTTTCTCATTCTAAAGAATGTATAGTGGGAATTGATAAGGGTCATAGATATTGACGAGATTGTTGGTATATAAGTAGCAAAGAAGACTTATTCTAACATAATGATAATACTTATGTATTGAATAAATTATGTAGGTTGTTGTAAGGGGTGTACAATATATATGTATGTATGTATGTATAATAAAATCAAGTTCTATACAAGAGCAGTCAAGCGACAATTCTATTACCACCGGACTTACGCTATGTCAGTCTTATTGTGATTGAAACGAAATGGTGAAGAGATGATAGGGTTGTTGAAGTATTCTGTATGATTATAGTAACGTTATTGTTATCGTGAATATCACATCATTGTCACCTTTTCAAATCTTATTATTATTATTTTTTGATCACATTCTTATTTGGTTTTCATCATGTTTCAAACGCGGAACAACTGTTGCCTTGAAACTATGATTAATTGAAATGATTTTTTTTTCCTCATAATTTTGTTTTTTTCCCAGTTTTTATTTATTAATCGAATATTTGAAGGTTCAAACATTATTAATAAGACCTTTTCCAAAAAAGGATGCGGGTCTTAAGGTCATCGAACTGTGTTCCTTCCGTCTACGGAAAACTCTCACATATATACACAACACAAACTTTCTGGTTCAATAAATTGTGCGTGTTAAGTTTTTATTAAAAAAATAAAATAAAAAAAACCCCCAACAGTTTCCATATATTTTCCGGTATTTGTATTTTTAATATATTTAATATTTCGTTGTTGTCATTGTCTATCGTTAAATATAATAGGGAAGTGTTTAATAATCGTATTTGGTGGTCCACCCGCGACCCCATTGTAAATAATGGAGCATGCATAATGGGTGTGCGCGCATAGTTGGGGTTGTGATGTAAAAGCCTGCGACCTCTTGACATTCCAGACGGCGTGAGATGTGGAGACAAGTAATGATAAGGGTGGTGGAAGAGTGACGGCGGTATTTTAAGGGGTTGAGGTGGTGTTAGGCGTATAGTGATGGTGGTGGCGGTGGCGACGGCGGTAGTGGTAGTGGTAGTGGCGGCGGCAATGGAGGATGCTGCCGACCAGACGTGTGCCTCTGCTTGCTTGCTTCCTTCTTCACATCCGGATCGATACGTTCTACTAGCCTCCCACCTGCCTTCTTTCTCTCTCAATAGCAATAGTTATTCTTCAAAAGGTAGAAAATTTGAAAAGGGTAATTGTGTTGGATTTGAATGTTTTGTTTTCGTTATTTTCCTAAAATTATTAAAGTCGGTCAAGGTTAGGATTTTTTTTCTTTTTTTTAGGGCAATTACATTCAACTTAATTAATTAATTCTTAATAGTTAATTGATGAAATTTATCTGATAATTTCAATTTTGTATCGTTTGTTGATTATAAATCTTTCAATTTTGTCCATTTAGATTTCTTTTTCTTTCAAATTCTTTGCTATTGTTTCAATATAATTGTTTCATAAGTGAAAGCGACCAGATGGCCAGTTTAATAATTCCACCAAGTATTGTATTTTTTGTTTTCATTTATGTACCTATATATACAATAATAATAATAATAATAATAATAATAATAATAATAATAATAATACACATTGTATACATACAAACAATATAAAAATAGGAAGTTGAAGTAAATGTTGGATCCATTGAATATATATATGTATGTACTTTATACAAACTGTAGTTTATGTGTCTGTTATGATCATTATTTTACATAAGTTTCGTTTCATGCCATTAGCGACTAAACTTGTCCCATATTTTCTATACATAAATGCACACATATATTACCGCACACCATGGTCTTCATAATATTGAAATGTGTTTGTGACTTTTTAAATCATTTAATTGTTTACATTTGCTTGTTATTGTTAATAAATAAAATATTAAACATACGATTCGATCATTGGGACTTGAGAAAACTTACTGAACGAACATTTCAGATTTTCAACACTCATTCCTTGCTAAATATTAGGGCAAGGACAAATTATACATTGAGAAAATATTTATATAAAATGCAATTTCAACATTCATTCATGTTAATAGAAATTGTCGTATTCTTTCTATTTTATGAAATAATCCGGGAATATTCTCCCATTATAAAATTACATATTCGTTACAAAAGTTTCTAACTATTTTAATTGGTGGACAACTGGTCTAGGAAATTATTATTATTATTTTATATTGAAATTATTGAATATTGTTAAAAATATTTTATTATGTAGTTATTACAATTATTACAGTTTGCAAATTTTCATTTAATAGTAATGCTCAGTTAGAAATACACTTGAACATTAAAACTACTGGGATGATACCAATTTTGACCATTTATGCCTCCGTTTCATCTTTTCTACTGAATCTCGATTTAACATCGGAATTGTCTTGAATTAGTCTTAGGGTCGCCGCACATTTAACACCTCTGTACCTAATCAGCACCAACTCGTCTTTCCGTCAGCATTACGTACGCAAGTACGGCAAATTATAAACAAGTAGCCATCGAGCGGTAAATGAAGAAACACCCCACAACTATTTTTGTAATTGCAATTCTCGACATTTAAACACGAACCGTAATGTGTGTAAGAGTGATGATGATATTAGATGATCTGGCAAAATGGCAGAAATCTGCCGATTTCAATGGACAGTTATGTTCCAACAGATATCTGCCTCCATTTAACACAGTGAGATTTTCAAGAGTAGGCTCTTAGGGAAAAACAATCCTTAACTAGTCCTATGGCTTTCAAATAAGTTGAAGTGAGATCGAGAGAAACACCCTCTGACCACGTGTTTTCTCTCCATCTCACTTCAACTTATTTCAAAGTCGTAAGACTGGTTGATGCTAATCTTTTTCCTTATGAACCTACTCAAGAAAATCTTACGGTATATCTGAACCGCTTGATCTGAACGTACCTGCCTACTGAAATCGACAGATTTCTGCCACTTTGCCAGATCGTCTAAATATCTCAAGTCAGTGTTTCCCAACCTTTTTAGGTTAGCCGGATACTTTAAATTCAATAAAATTTCCACGGCTTTGTAATCCCATATTTATTTTGATCTCCATAACAATCGGGTGCGACTTGAAGCTGAAACAAAAGCCCAATTCGCGTCACATTTAGAATCCCCTCACGGCACACCGGTTAGGAAACATTGCTCTAAGTATTGAAATGTTTTCTACTGAAACAGATACCGATTATTGCTGTACTCTTTAGACAAGATTGACCACTTGTCATCTATTTTATGACCACTTGCAATCCATAGTATGATCGATTCCTGTCACCGAGGCGTCTACATTCCGTTAACATCAGTCAAATATCAACGAATAGTTGACTAGTCGTCAATACAAATCTGAATAGAGGAACTGTTAAGTGAATGATGACCTTTATGGTCCCTGAATGTAAGGCTTATTTTAAAGGAGAATTTGAGCGCTACCTTAAGTCAAGTTAGTCCTTAAGTTGAGATTTAGGTAGGAAAAAAATAAAAGTTTCAATATCTTTGACAGATTTGTCCAACAATAAGTTCGTTTTCTATATCATAGTGTGTGTGAACCTAACTCAATTTGGAAAAATTAAGACTTTAAACAAATATTCAAGCAAAAGTAGTTGGAAAATGGATTTTCAAATGAAAACTGTAGAATTGAAGTAAAGAAATTCCACAAGTAGTTGGAAAATAAGGTTCTCCTTCCTAGTTTCTTTGCTTTTTAAAAAATATAAAAACACGTTCAACATAGAGTGTACGTTCAGCTTGATAAGCAATCAAAATAATGGATTTTTTTTGTAATATTCGACGCTACCTGACGAATAAATAAATATCTACTTGTGGATAGGTTTTGATCCAGGTTGACTCTTGAAAAAAGATTTGTTTTGTTTGTTATTGTTGGATAACAATAAATCAGAGGGGGGGTCATGTTCACTTCAGTAACAGTTTGGTTTAAAATTAAAGCAAGAAGTGTTCAACACTTGGGAAACTTTGATTTATACACAAAAACACAAGTTGGGAAGTGTATTCTGAGTGTGTAGTACAGATAGAGGGATGATAATTTCAAACTATATACTTCGTTAAACTTAAATGTTGTAAATCGTACATTACACTTTTATTATTGTGGTATGTCTAAAATATTACGGATATATTATCTTTGGAGTGGAAGAAGGAGAGTTTCATTTAATTACATTTCTTTATACCACCATGAATTCTATCTTTTTTTTTTGTTTTTTTTTTTTTGGTTTTTTGCCTAATTTGTTTTTGCTTTACGGTTGTTATCTTGGCGTTTATTTTTCGGCTGAAGTATAACCGTCTCTTCCAGTTGCTGATATTGTCGTATAAATAATTCATGTTTTTGGTTTTCTTTTTCTCTCTCTCCCCCTGATATTGGTGGTGGTGGTGGTGGTGGATTTGTTCATGTATTCGTATAAATATAATGAAAAATATTGGAGGTGATAAGTTCAGGAAACCGGCCGTTTATCTTGTGTTGTGTTTGTACTTAAAATAATTGGTTTTTGGTGTTTTTTTTTATTTTCTTAAATTTTACCGAAAGTATAATATGTTTAATTCATATTTTATTTACAGTGCCAGTATCAAGTAGTAGTGGTGATACGTTAAGACAACGTCATATGCCACTTTATGGACGACTGGTGGCTGAAGACCAATTGGGTTTGGGACATATCTCAAATCCACCAGCTGATATACAAGCAATGCAAGCACGAATACCCCATACGTTCCGTGATTCATCTGTAGCACCTTTACGTAAACTTAGTGTCGATTTAATCAAGACTTATAAGCACATTAATGAGGTAATGTTAAATTATTTAATTTTTCTTTAAAATAGTTTGTAATATTTAGAAAATTTACAATGATGTGAGCAAATGACTATCAGTGAAAGAATATGAGGTTGTCATGTTAACTGTTACTATGCCATATCCGCATTGTGACCTTGCTATATTCGTGAAAGTATCTATCTATAAAATAAATAAAATAGTCTTTTGATGATAGAAAGAAAAATTTGGAAAAAACAAAACAAATCTATTTTCTATTATAGAATGAATCATCTTTCATCCCCCTAAACTTTCCCATAAAAATAGAAATAAATAAATTAATTTGTTTCTATTTTTTTTGTATTGTTTGAATTTATGCTAACGGATCATTTACTGTTTGTTTGAGAAACGGATAACTGATTGTTTGTTGTCGTCATCGACATTATCATTGCTATCAAAAGTTACGTAGGTGGTGATGATGACGGCATTGGAAATTACTGAAAATAGGGTTGTTGTCACTGGGCAAAAGCTTGTTGCGCACATATTGAAATGTCATTGGAAAAACTTTCGGGGGTTCATCTATTAGTTAACAAATAATAGAGAGATAGGATCAGTGAAAGAAAGATAGAGAGTTGTTGGTGGATGCTATTTTTATGTTGTTTTGCAGGAATTTGCATGGGTAGGTAGGTAGATTGAGTGAGTGATCGATTTCACTACACATTTGTTGAGATTGTTTTTAATTTGTTAAAGCTAAATATCTGATTGGAAGATAATTTGATTTTTAACAAATCTGATCGACATAAAAACGATCCAAAATTTGATGATGTTTTGTTGGAATCTAGTAATATTTGGAACATTATCTATATCGTTGTCAAGTTATTATCAATTTGGGGATGCTGAGCACGTAACCCTTTAGTGGCAGTAAAAGTTATGGTTAAGTGACGAGATGGGCGACAATGTCAACACATTGACAATGCGTGACCACTAATATCATTAAGAACATTTTTGTTATATATATTTTTTTTTTATTAAACTTTGATGCTTGTTTAATTAATTGAGACGTACCTACTACCTACTACCTATCATCATCATCATCATTGATGGTCGACTAGTATTATAATTTGTGTTTTAATTGTTCACAAACTTGGTAACCATAACAATGGCAATAACCTTTAAGGTGTAGAGCTGTGAATCCGTCTCTTGTTTAAGTTGGTTGGTTCGTTAGTTAACTGGTTGGATAAACTTGATAGTAGTCGTTTAAAAAACTTCTATAAATTATAGATGATTCAAAATATTAAAAAATTTTTTGTGAGTCAAGTAATCTACAATTCAATTCAGAAATGCAAATCAGTTTTTAATTGCACCACAACTAAATTTTAATCAAATTATCCCCAAGGGAAATTAAATTTTAAAATATTATTATGTTAGATGTTGTTTGTTTCTCTCCCTCTATTTGTGTGTGTGTGTGTGTGTAAATTTTTATTATTTTTGTTTTTAAAGGTATATTATGCAAAAAAGAAACGAAGAGCGGCCCAACCACAAGAAGACACTTCACATAAAAAAGAACGAAAATTGTATAATGATGGTTATGATGATGATAATCATGATTATATTGTGAAGAATGGTGAAAAGTTCCTTGATCGATACGAGATTGATTCATTAATTGGTAAAGGTTCATTTGGACAGGTCGTTAAGGCCTATGATCATGTTGAACAATGTCATGTGGCTATAAAAATTATTAAAAATAAAAAACCATTTTTAAATCAAGCACAAATCGAAGTGAAATTACTTGAAATGATGAATAGAGCCGATGCTGAAAATAAGTATTATATAGGTAAGATTTATTTATTTATTTATTTAAAAAAAATAAATAAAAATAAATTACATTTAATTGATTTTAATTGTTCACAGTTAAATTAAAGCGACATTTCATATGGCGGAATCATTTATGTTTAGTATTCGAACTACTTTCATATAATCTTTACGATTTGTTGAGAAATACAAACTTTCGTGGTGTGTCTTTGAATTTAACTAGAAAGTTTGCCCAACAACTGTGTACGGCCCTATTGTTCCTTTCAACGCCTGAATTGAATATTATCCATTGCGATTTGAAACCAGAAAATATACTGTTGTGTAATCCGAAACGATCAGCAATTAAAATCGTCGATTTTGGTAGTTCATGTCAATTAGGACAGAGGGTAAAATTTTTCCAAAAAAAATTAATTTTTTTTTTAAATCAATCAAATTTTTTTTTGCAGATATATCAGTATATACAGTCACGATTTTATCGATCACCAGAAGTATTGTTAGGTATTCCATATGATTTGGCAATCGATATGTGGTCGTTGGGTTGTATATTAGTTGAAATGCATACTGGTGAACCATTATTCAGTGGTGCCAATGAAGTGGATCAAATGAATAAAATTGTTGAAGTATTAGGTATGCCACCGAAAAGTCTATTAGATCAAGCAAATAAAACGAGGAAATTCTTTGAGAAATTACCAGGAGATGGACGGTAAGTAAACGAAAAAAATCATAAATTAATTAGAAATTGGAATAGAATTAGTGAATTGGAAAATTCTCTTATGCTCTCTCTAGCCAAAGTCAGTCTATTTTGTAGTTGAAGTTTTAACTAATCGGTAGACGTATTTTCAATTTGTACAAGATACTTTGTCGAAATTGCTAACAAATGTATTGGAAAATTAAAGTTTTTGAAACAAGTATAGGAAAATTGACAAGGAAACTTTCAACTGTTTAAATTGATTAAGAACTTTGATATTGTTTTTTTTTTTGTTCCTTCTGCAACTCTATGAGTAATTGTTTGATTGATTTTTTTACCAATTATTGATGTTACAGATATATTTTGAAGAAGACGAAAGATGGGAAAAAGTACAAACAACCAGGTACAAGACGACTGCACGATATTTTAGGTGTTGATACTGGTGGTCCAGGTGGACGACGTTCTGGTGAACCAGGCCATTCACCTAGTGATTATAATAAATTTAAGGATCTGATATTACGTATGCTCGATTATGATCCAAAAACACGAATAACATCATATTATGCATTACAACATAGTTTTTTTAAACGTACTAATGATGAAAGCACTAGTACACCGAATAGTAATAGTTCAAGTCCTGCCGTTGCCTCAATGGATATGTCATTAACAAACAGTTCAAGTAGTCAACACGGTAAGTTGGATTTTATCTTCAATTTTTTTAGAAATATAAATAAATAAATAAAATAAACAAAAAGAAAAATGCTATTTGCTTGTTATTTGAAGCTTTTTTCATTCATTTATTTCCATCCATTATGGTAATGTTTATCTTTTGTTTTTTTTTTCCAAAAATCTGTATATGCAGACGTTACGGGAAATCAACGATGACTAACATAGTGATACGGCATTGAACCGTACTGCTCTTACTAACACAGGTATTGAAATTAGGTTTCTCGTAGTTGTTTTTTTTCTTTAATCAATTTTATCACAATTTGGTTACCATTAATTTGCACATAATTGCTTTAATTTCATTGAAAAATCGAACATTTTTTTTGAAAATATTTGCTGATCTTACAGGGTTAAATATGGTAGGAAGATCGAGGGAATTATCAAATTATCAGCAACAACAATCTAGTGGTGGTGGTGGTGGTGGTGGTTATGCAACTATGGAATGTGACCCATCACCATCATCTCGACATCCTCATAGGCAACGTTATCATCAGGGTCCAATGATAGGTTATGGACCGTCGTCGCTTCCTTATACATCATATACAAGCACGATGACCGATGGCAACACATCTAAACATAATAATAATAAT
>JAZBGY010000417.1:0-43255 GCA_037414755.1 Lydus trimaculatus | reverse complement strand
AACAACAGCCTAAACAGAATGATAGAGACGAAAGTCCAATGGTTGGCGTTTGTGTTCAACATAATTCGGTCGCAATACATTAAATTAATTTAATAAAAAAAAAATAATAATAAACTTTTCTCTATATTATACATATATACATACTTATATACATGAATTTTTTAAGCATTTTTTTTTCCAAATCATCATTTCGTGCACTGATTTTTCATTTCAAGAAGAATAAAAACACTAAAAGCTGATGGAAGAGCTTTACCGTTTTTTTAGTGAAATGTGATTAGTTATCGGCTAGTTTTTTTTTGTTTTGTTATAATTTTGGTTTGTTTTATAAAAGGAACTGTTTACCTAATACTTGATACAGAGTGGTGGGTGATTATAGGTTTAAATTACGTTGTTTTTTCTTCGTATTTTTCTAAAATAAAATGACACTTAGATTATTAAAACAACAGACTTGGGGCAATATTTAAAGCTCTGTTGTGTGTTTTATTTTGCGTTTTTTTTTATTAAATAATTCACCAGATTTGTGTGTTTTCTATTCAATTAAACAACAAACAAACAAAAATTGAATAAAACGTGAAATCTGGATTTAAATTCGATAAAACCAAGTTTTTATTAGGAACATAAGATAAAGTAATTTATGCCTAGTATTTAAAAAATTATAATGATTAATTATAGTGAAGTAACCACATTATGTATACATGTTTCCTATGATTTACCATTAACTGTATGGATATGATATGAGAAGAATTGGCTCTGGTTTTTATTATTATAATAATTATTATTGTTTTGTTGCAACGAAAAAGACATTAGGAAAAATTCTATTGATTTCATTTACAAGATGTGTTCTTTAATAAACAATTTTTTACTGTTAAACTAATAATAATAATTATCATTAAACATATAAATGGTATTGGATAGTTGAATTGCCTAATTGTATTCAACAAATCTGAACAACTTGATGATTTCTTCATTATTATAAGAGAGAATCGTGTGAAAGTTGTTTTAGAAAGATAGATTGATTTCATTTATGTTTTATTGTGTTTGATAATAGGTTAGTTATTATCTAACAAAATGATTAGAAGGTTTTTCGTTGGAGGCGGCGTCGTCAGTATTACACAAACACAATAAACAAATGCCTCATTATTGCATATATTATTATTTGTTTCGTAGAGTTTTTTTTTAAGTTAAAGAACACTGTTTTACCAGGGCCATATTAATCCACTACCGCAAAATACAGTGGTAAATGTGTTCAAACAAAAAAAAAATCTATATAAAGAATATATAAAAGATAGCAGTTTATACTACAACTACATTAAAGGCTCGAAAGTTGACCTTTCAGTTGAAAATTTTTTATAATGACGTGAATAATGGTAAATTAATTAATTATAACAATAGTACTTATATTAATAATCATGCAGAACCTCTGATTTTTTCCTTATAAAAATCCGAAATTTGTATATTGTGTATTTTAATTGATTGACTTTTTTTTTTATAAAAAAAAAATAAGAAAAGAAGAAAAAACAGACAAAACTGTTGGGTAACTTTTGAGTTGTCTTTGTAAATACCTAACTTAATCACTAGGACTGTATTTATGAACTACACTAATTTATTTAAAAATAATGAAAATAAAAAAAAGAATTTTTTTTTGTCATGTGCGGACTCATAATCATTCACGATTTAGTTGACAGGATAAACGACAAGAGAAATAAATGATCAACAGCAAGAATATGCAGCAATTATTGTAGAATTAATAGTGTAAATTATGCATATACCATCAGTCTATAAAATTCCTAATTTCTTTGTTATTAAATAAATTTACAAAGGATATTCTGTTTGTTTATAATTGAGGGCTGCCTATTACCTATTTGTTTCCTTGAAATCGATTACAAGAAGATGGAAATTTCGAGAGACCGAAAACGAGTTTCTGAGCAATAACTGAGACTATAATGAGCTTTGTGGCTTTTTGTAAAAAAAAAAATGGATTACAAAGATTATTTCTACTCTAATTGTCCGATTAGTAGAAATATAGTTGTATTGATTTGTGTGTTTGATGCTTCAAGGAATTAGATTGTGAAGCTTTCGGTTAACAAATTTCAAACATTTCACATGTTTAGTTCTAAAGGTAGGACATCCGTTTCACAATTGATTGTGACATGTTGGTCGTGCCAGATAAACTTTATTATGGAACTTTTCTTTTTATCTAGAATCCTGTCAGCTGATTGTGTATTTCTAATGGAATAATACATATGGAAAATGACGTCAGTATGTGGACGCGTTTATCAGTTCTAAGGCCTTAAGTTAGACATTCTCACAATCAGTCCAATCTGCAGGACTACACCCACACCGATTATTGGTTGTCGGTTGTAGACTTACCTGTTGAGTCGAACGGTCCTACAGGAGGCGAGTGTAGTCCTGCAGATTTGACTGTATTTACCTAGCTTTAAAGGTGGGCTGTCGGGAACAGGTAGTTGGATCTTTGTGGCAGTATGAGTTGTCGCACGCATCCGACTGTAGCCCTACTGCTTAATCGAACAGATTGTAAATGCCTAACTTTAAAGTACTCTGCTGCTCCAAACCAATCAAACAATAATCTGAATGATTGGATGTGATGAAAGCAAGAGTTAAAATAATCATCAAAGAAGATACTTATTGAAGGAAATGTTAAAGCATCATAGCAGTGCTTAGAGGTAGATATAGGAAAGAGTAGTGGAACAAGCACAGCAGTGTTGTGCAAAATTTGTATACAGTATGCAACAGCAAACTAGGTACACAGGAGAAAGCATCGGCAATACCCACTCTCATTTCTTTCATATAAGTGGAGATAAAAACAGAAACTGGTTAGCCAGAAGTGTAAGAACGTCGGTTGTTGATTCCATCCAGGGCGCGTGATTTGGTAAGCCTGGCTCGAGGCTCGGTCAGGTTTGGCTTGGCTCGGGGAGGATATTCCCACGACGTGTGTGATTGGTGTTGGCTTGGCAAGTCTTGTCAGTGTCGTACTCAAATTTAGTTTTCCCTCTATGCGCCACCAAGCAGGTTTTTTTTCAATGGTTTAGATGTCTTCGATTGCTTATCGCCGGCTCCCCTTCATAAAACGACAGAAACTCCAAAATAATGAGCTTGGATTTCCCTATGGATCAGGTCCGACGTATGACGAGCCGAGCTTGAGGCGACTCGCCTTCTATTTGACTCGTGCCAAATTTACTGACAATTGGTGAGAAAGCACAAGCCATCCCGAGCCGAATCAGAAATGGCTGGCTCGTGGCTCGCCAAATCACGCACCGGAGGATCCTGGTTTCAGAGTAATATTTTGTAACAGATGAAAAACATTTGTTATCTCTGTCAGAAGCATCAGTAATTATTACGTAATTTTTGTCTGAGTACTGTGGCACATTTCCAGGCAATTGTATCAGACAAATAACTCAATAACTCTTCTGGCTGTCCTTTTTATGAGAGTGGATGGTATTGATGCTTTTCCCTATGTACCTATTGTACTGCCGTATACTGTATAGAGGTTTTTCTAGTGTTAGAACGTCTTAATAACTTGCTAGTCCTAATTAGTTGATTAATTTTTGTGTGGATGAAAAAAATGAGCATAAAATTTAAAAAACAATTTCTTTATTTTTCAAAAACATTTATAATACTTGAGTTTCCAATTATAAATAAAAAATATAAAAATTTATTTCGTAAATTTGACAAAAACCAAGCTACCTGTACACAGATCAAAACAAAAATTAACAAAACAGAGAGCAGTTTTTGTATTTTTTTACTTTTTTTTTTTTGTTGCTATTTTTGGTTTGCAGCATTTGGAACACAAAATCCATACAAGTATCATAATAGTTTTGAACAGCATTTTAACACAATTAATTATCCAGCAAAGTTATGACAGTCTGTAGACAACAACATATAGTTTTTGGACATTAAATTAGTACATTTTGTGTAAATTTTTTTTTCTCGTCTTCGAATTATCGGAAATTATTATTTTTATATTTTAACAATAGCACACAAAATATACTACACTGGCAGGCGGAGTAAAAATATATATCATATCTTTATATATCTTTTAAAAATTCTTATACATTTTTTAATAATAATAATCATAATCATAATATAATGATGAAACGTAAAAAAATTAGTGATGTGGTAGTGGTAGTTGTGGTAAAAATTCTGCAAGGTACATAGCGGATAAGGTTTCGCTTTACTATCCCGATAAACATAGATCAGTCACAATGATATTTATTATTATTCATGTATTTTTTTTTTGTTCAATAATAATAATTATTAAGTAAAGCAACACAACATACATTATCAATCAATTTTATCTTTTGATCGCCTATCTAAGATAAATTCGTTCTTTTTTCATATTTATATATAATTATTAAAATTATTCAAAAGGTAATAACTGGACTATATTTACAAAAAATTCTTGATACACGTCTAGAAGGGCTCTGTTTTTCTCTTGAATTTTCTTCCCCACAGATCAAGCTTATCTAATACAAATTTAGCTTCATTCCAATTAGATTTAATTGAATTCAATTTAATTTTAATTAATATAATAATCTAATATAGTGTTCCTTTTATGCAAAGTATTTACATGGTAATTGTTCAAAAAATTTTAATTCAGTGCAAATTAATCAACCCAACGACAATCAGTCAAATTCAGTTAGTAGAAAAAGAAAACGAAACGTGTGTCGAAATTGTTGAATAATTTGCACCAATAAAATCACATACATGTACATAGGTAACATATTCGTAAATAAATATAATACACTTTTTTGTTTTTTTGTTTGTTTCTTATCATTTTTTGGCATCTTTGAAGTACATACACAAATAGACTTTGGTATCGGTATAAAATGTCTCACATTCTCTCATTATTTATTTAATTTTTTTTTTTTAAATGTAAGCTTAATTCTTGGTACATCACACTTATTTTAATTGAATAATATTCTCAAGTCTCTTGATTTATTCCAATTTTAATCGAATTTCATTTTGATATTATACGTACATTTTGATGAATCTTATCACTAGCATAATTCGCTGTGATTCCACGTGAACCACCATTTATCCATTAAATGACAATTAATATCCCGTTTCCGTCGTCGTTTCTTTGTTGTATCCGTTTGTTTTTTAATAAAACGTATATTGTACGGATCTTCAGCTAATTCAGGATATAATAATACATCATGTATATAATCACCTTCATAATTTGTTACATATCCTGATTTTAATAATTCTTCAGTTTCACTAGATGTCCATTCAACACTACCAAAATAACCATTCTTTGATGCTTCTTTCTCTTTATGCCATGCTTTACGTATCGCTGATAATTTAGCATGGTGTAGCAAACGTTGTTTTTCTTTCTCAATTGTTGTACCATAACGTAAATTAATAACAACATTGGCACCATGTATTTTAACATCAAAATAATTATTACCACTACCATTTTCACGAGCTATCTCATGGAATGTTGTATTCACTTGTCCTTGTAAACGTTTCAATTGTGCTTTATCATCGTTTGCCTTCCATGTTTCTTCTTTAACAAAATAGAAAGCATCTTGTTGGGCATTATGGACAACAAAAGTAAATGGTAGTAGATATGATCGATTGAAGACAGACGTATAAACATCACGATAGATTGCATTTGCTGCTGGTACACTAGAGACAATCGCTTGATTTTGTAATGTTTGTGATATTAGGATTCCTCTACCAAATGGTGGATCACTAGCAGCACCTATTTTTTTCGGTACAAGATCCATTACGTCTGTTTTCAATGCTGATTTTGATGGTGCCGATAGATCTTTAGCTGTTGTCATACGTCTTGTATTCAAATGTGCTAAAAATCCTGATTGTATGTCGGTTGAATGTTTTGTTAATTGATTGGTGATGGTTTCTTTGGACGGATTCCAGAAATTTGTTGGTTGTGTTAGGAGTGGTGGCATTCGGCCTCCTGGAAGATTATCGGGGAAGAGTTGTGGTGCGAGATTTTTCAAATTATAACCAATTTTCTCTAACCAATCTAAATGATCTGGAAATTAATCCAATTATTATTGGTATTTATAGAGGGAATTTTGATAAGTTACCATTTGGACGATTCCTGTCGACACCCATATTGATCGGATCGTTGCCATTAAATCGATATAAATGCAGTTGTGTTGGCGTCGCGACGCGTTCCAATACATTCTCCCATAATGGCGACATCCACTGTCCTATTAATGGATCGTAAACTTTCCCATTTGGCATATGTACCAATGATGTTACCTAAAATTTTACACATAAATTTGTTTATGCAATAAAAAACAATTTTTATTTTAATCTACTTGATCCAATAATCCACCACAGAAATCGACTGGTAAATAAAGATAAGGATTCGAATCGTAAACAATATGACCGTACGGTGAACGCATAATTTCCCTTATCCCTTCACCGTATTGATTGAATATCATTACTGGTGTACCACATTGATCAGTTGCTACATAATATTTATGTCGATAAACTTGCGCATAAATTAAATGTCCTCTATCATCATAAACTAAAGACATTAATTTGCCATCACGTGGTGAATAAATCTGACTAACTTCTCTTGGACGATCTTCATTATTGTAGAAGAATTGCGTCACATTACCGAAATTGTCTTTACGTGCTGATAATCTACAAAAAAAAAACACCACGTTTTTATGAAAAACGAACAAAAAAAACAACTGGTTGATTCATCAATTTGTATTACCTATCCTTGTGGTCGTAAAAGTAACGAACATCAAAACGACCCCGTTTAATGGCTCTCACCAATAAACCTTTGGCATTATAATGGAATTTCTCTTCACGAGCATTTTGTATAACCAATCCACGACTATCGTATTTATATTGCCCTTCACCGAATTTGATAATTCGATCCATTGCATTGTATTCCATCGGTATCGTATTACCCCTATTACAATAGTTGCCAAAATTATAACAGAGAAACAATAATCGTTCCTTTATTTACCTGTAAGTCAATGATAACATGTTCCCGTTATCATCGTACCGAAATCCCCATGGTTCTTGTGCCTCAACACCCAACAATTGTCCATCACAATCCCATGTGTAATTCTTGATGTTTGTGTAAGTATTAACGCCAACATTTCTAGTGTAAGTCCGTGTTTGTGAGATTCTCCTAAAATAATTCGATAAATTTTTGGATTTTCTAAAAAATCATCTGATTTACCCATGCATATCGTGACTGAATTCCATACGGAACACCTCCATTCCATGTATAGTTACAGCAACTTGTGTTTCTAAAAATCGTGAATTTGTACTACGTGAAAATAGAGCGGTACCATCATAGACGTGTGTCTCATTATTTCTAGGTTTGTTAATTTTAAATAAACTTATCATTTCTAAAGCACCAGTTTTCGAATTATATGCCAAATTATATTGTGGTAGATTTTGTCCACCGATACGTCCTTGTACAGCAATTAATCGATAATTATTGTCATAATCATACGTGAATTTTGCATTACTTAAACCGGTTTTAGCACCGTAATCAATACGTTCTTCCATCAATAATCCACCAATATACTGATAATCCCAACGATATTCCAAATCAGGTTCTATATGCGATATTTGACTAGGCATTCCTGTTGTTTCTGAATAATGATATACGGTTTTACCATCACCATGTACGTTTTCTTTTAATCGTCCATTATCGTTGTAACGATAAACAACTCTAGCACCTTCACCTGGATATACAGTTTGGATTAGTTGTCCTGCATGTGAGAAATGTTGTAGATATGCTCGTGTACTGCCCGGTGATGTGTACGTTACACGTAAAAATCCAATTGACGGTTGTAAGCTAAACGAATGTCTAGTGCCACTAGGTAAAGTGACATGTCTTAAACCACCATCATCATCATATGACAATGAAAAACTTCTCTGACTAGCTAAAGTAATTTTTGACAACATATTCCAGTCGTTATAGGCGAACATTTGTGTACCATCTAAGCTACTAGTTATTTCTGACAGTAATCCATGCCGATCATAGCTATATTTCAATTCAGAATTCCCCCATTTCCAGGCATCGATTCTATTGAAGGTGTCATATGATATGTTTAAAGTATCGGCTCCATTGTGTGGAATATATGCTAATGGTAGACCAGCCGGGTCATAAGTTATTGTCAATAGTGGCAGTTTATCGTGATCGTAAAATATCTCTTTACTTGTAAATTGATCAAATTCGATGCCCAAAATTTTCGTATTGTTAACGTAAATTTCACGATTTAATGTTTGTTGTGGATTACGTACATCACCAACTAGACTAAACGATGTCGACATGAAATTTTGAATATCTTCACCGAATATTGTCGTTTGTTCTGACCAAACTGGCAACATTTCAGCTTCAACTGGTAGTGATACTTCTAATAGTGGATGACGTGCTACAGCCGAGATTTCCATTTGTCCATTCCAAGCTGAATTTACGGAAACTGTTGAATTTGTTAATGTAACAGCTTCGGTAATTTCAGCATCTGAAATTTTCATGTTTGTTTTACTGTTTTTCCTTCAACTTAATTAAACTTACCGTCGATCATAATAACTTTCTTGTTTGCTTTTCCAGTAACTGTCAATTGAGTGGGTGGTTTGCTAACTGTGATTTCCAAGCCTTCATCGGTAGCTATTTTCGATGTCAAATCTAAAGTTTCACCGCTCGATAGAATCACACTGGTTGCCCGGCCAATCCAATCGTATTGATAGATAAAGGTTTCTCCACCCTAGAAATTTTATAGAAATTCGATTTTAACACAAACATACTTTTTATAAATGAAAACTTACTCCTGATCTGCTCGTTAACAATCCCGTATTCATATCGTAATCTAGTTCGATTTCAGACCGTCCTTTCTCGGATAACTTCACCAAATACCCCACCCCTGATATCTTCAATTCAGATTTATGATCTTGAGTGTTCTCGATCGAACTAACAGCGTTACTATAATCCCTCAAGAACTGGATTTTATTCCCTGAACTATCTGTAACTGTAGACAGTTTACCAAAACTAGTGTTTTTCGAATATAAGAATGAATATCGTGTCTTGTCCGATGCCAAATCTTTCGTTGCAACATGTTGACCATATCGATTGAAAACATAAACATCACCAGCTGCCGGATAGGGAATTCGAAATTCACCATTCTCATCATGTGTTGGTAAATAATGTTGTAAAGCCAATATATGCAAAGAACCTTGATCGGCGATATGTAGAACACCACCAGGTGATACTGTTAATGCTGAAATCGCTTGGAATCTGGCATTCGATGATAATAATGTTTCTGCATTGCTTGTTGTTTCATCAGTATTACCACAAATACAAGCTGGTGGTGGTTCTTGATTAGTGCCAGCATTTCGTGGACTGACAGTGGTCACGTTTATCGGACAATCACAATTGTTCCGTTGACGATCTTGAATTTTACCAGCGAAATGTGTAATTTTACCGGATGAGTCAATCAATCGAACATAATTAACTTTGCGGGTATCTGATTCAGCTATATAAAGGTCGCCGTTTGGTGAAAATGCCAATGCTAACACTGTACCTAAAATATCGTCTAATTGATTTGGTTTAGTTGAATTATCATCACGATGACAATGCAGAGGTGTGCCAGCTACCACTTTTATTTTCATGTCGGCAGTTAGTTTCAGGACCAATCGATCATCGACGAAATGCAATGATCCATCTAGAGGACTCAACGCCAAACCGGTTGGCCATTGAAGTTGAGCCTAGAGAAAGAAAAAAAAAACGACAACAAATGACAACACATCAATTTCAGCGATTTAACGACACAAATCCGGGACAAAGAAGATAGTGGCATCTAACAGATTGCCAAAATTGATAAACTTTATAAAATATAGCGATATAATCCGGTCTTATTTCTATTGCTCATAACAATAGACAAATAATAGTCTGGCGAATTCATCTCAATAATAATTCGATAAGATATCTGCCAAGTCTCTACATAAACAATAAACACAACATCACATATGGCTACGTTTTTTTATATAAATCAACCAATGTTCGATATTATAAAGTCTTTAGTGGATCTATTTGGACAAATTGATATTGACAGAATAACTCCCGCCGACCCACATCTCCTTTATATCACGAAATAACAGGAAAAAGTGCCTTGAACGTCATGCTAAATTGTTATTGATATCTGCTACTTTGAGTTCCAATTCTGGAATCTCTTGAGAATTCTCGACTCGATTTCTACTTTCTCAAAAACAAAAAAAAAAAACAATAAAAACTTTTGGCTTTTATACACTTCAGAATTCGAGTAATAATAATAAAAAAAAGGAAAATTTATAAATATTTACCTGACTGGCGTCAAGTGCTCCCCGACATGGGACAGGACTCCAATGGTTCCTATGTCCATGGTTGCCAATCAAAGTGTGAATTATTCCCTGTGGATCAACTGCTCTGATATTTGTCCCATCAGCAATATACATTGTTTTGTCAGCAGCTATTGCTAAACCTTTAGGATGGGCTAGTCGTGCGTATTTTGCTGGACCTTCATCTCCACATTGACTATCATCACCTGGGATACATCGTTCACCATTACCAACCACCTTTATAAAATCTAATTAGATCTCAATTATATTGGCGTAAAGAATCAATTTACCGGTTCACTGTTGATACTAGGATCTTGTACCGGTTCTAATGATAACACTTTGAGGATTTGATGTTTTTCTGGATCGGATACGTACAAGTGTCCATCAGCTGGTGAAATTGTTAGATAATATTGATATGCGACTTGAGTTGCTCTGGAAAATTGGTGAAAAGATCATGTTTTTGTTTTCTTTTTTCCGTTATTTATCCGAATTTGTTTAATTAAAACTCACCTCAATTGTAATACAGTGTAGACATTGCCCTCGGGTGTAATCCTTCTAACTAAATTGAAATCCCCAACATATATACTCCCATCAGGACCACTGGCCAGTGATCCTGGTGTTAATAGTTTAGCATCTTTAGCTGGACCCCCACATTGACCTGGACAATCTAAAGATCGTTGTAATCCTGTTCCCATGACGACATTCACTATTCTCGGATATTGTTTGAAATGTAAAGTTGAACCATCACCCTTTTGTAATATACCCTCATGGAAATTGTAATGATGATGAATATCTAAGCCCCAACCACCAATATCAGATATATCAACATCAAAACCTTTTAAATCAGCTGTTTGTGTTTCCCATATTGGTTCTAAACATGTTGAATGTTGATAACCAATTGAAACTTTCGCTTGGGCTATACCATAAACTTTTTGTTTGTAGACATTCCGTTTATTCCATGCGAATATATGTATTAAATCAGGATCAGCTTCAAAAGTTTTCACATGTAGTGAACCTTCGACTTCAACACGAACATGAACGTGCGTCAAAGTTGATGGAACTTTCGAACCAGTTAAACGCATATAGATAGTACTTAAATAGCCAGTAGCTTGAGAACTTTGATACATTAAATGGAGATCAGAACCTGGTATTGGAATCGATTCTTGTACAATTTGTGTCTCTGCAAATATGACACTACGTCCTGGTAGACCACCAACAGCTTCAGGCATCCATGTTCCCGTTATAATCGGTTTCAGAACTTCTGGATCATGATCATTACAGGAATTTGGTAATACACCATTTGGACCAAATAAGGATCGTGAAACACCCGGAAAATTGATGGCAGGATTTCGACTCAAGAAACTAAAAATTTTCCATCAACACACAAACACCGACAAACTATTATAAATGAATACCTTGTGTGTAAATTGGAGACATCAGAATCTTCACTGAGTTGCATATGGACTGGTGGTAAGACGACAATTTGATTCCAGGGTACGAATACTGTTCTGGTTAACGGTTTAAATGGTGACCGTTGGAATTGTAATGTTACTGCACCACCACCATTCACCAACACATCAAACCTATACCATGGGAATTAGTTTGCATTAAAAATGCACGACATACGAGACTAACGGATAATTAAATTATTGCGATAAATTCAATTTGTACAAACTGGCGCTTCTTTCTGTCCTATTCTATTTGTAGTTTAGAACTGAGAATAATAATCAGTTAATTAATCCTGCACTATTGATGAGGGGCACTGTTCAAGTTTTCGGAATATTTCTCTAACATTAAGACATAGTCATTGTTCTTAATTTTCTTCTCGTACTCATTTCGAGTTCTCATTTTATTATGCGCTTAATTGTTTGAGACGATTCCATGAATTTTAAGATTGTCTTCTGGCAATTTATTTAGTGTTTCTACTAGCTAATTCACGAAATTTGTTGTTGTTGTGGCAACGGAAACAAGATGAAATCGAACCGGAATTTTATAAAACAACCTTGTTTTTCATTTGTCGTCCGTTTCAAATATTTAAGTGATAAAAGAACAAATTACATACAAATTACAAATTTGTTGAATATCTAGTAGAGAGACATCAAAGTAGGGTTATTTCGTATTTATACTAGATAGAAGACAGTCTTGTCATAAAGTGTTTCTAAATAAATAAACAAACAGTTTGGTTTTAATACAAACGGTAAAGTTTCATAGGAAACGCGCCACATCAAAGTAAAATAGATTTTGGTGTAATTCTCCCAAACAACATACATATATATAGCAACATCCTTGTTGTTATCATTGTTCAAAGTTACGTTCTTGTCAATCTCAACAAACTAACCTGAAGAATGCTTTGCGCTTCTTAGTAATTAACCATCAGACAACTTCCTTTTATAAGAATCACGATTTAATTAAAAGCCAAAGCAATTAGTTCCAACAATAATACGTTTACTGTATAGAGTAGTTTACTGTTGTTCTATACAGTATATCCGAACTTGTCGTAATTAATTCTGACAATCTCAAATAAAACGAAAAAAAAAAAAATAACCGTCTTCTAAGGACTTCGTAGCTAATTCAGAAAAGTTCATATCGAAAATTGAAGGCTTATCTGGATTTTAATGTATTATTAATATGTATGTAGATAATAAGGCATTTCAGGATCCATCAGGACTACTAACAACAACCCCATTTCATCCGTTACTAAGCCCTTAGATGATTTAGTCATGACATTGAGAGTTTCTAAATAAAGCCACCTGAACTGTTTCTGAAGGGGGTGAATACGAAATCCGATCGAACCCTTCACGGACCTTTCCGATTTAATTTAATAAAACGAGAAAGAAAAAAAGGTCGAACAACTGATGTTCTCTTTTATAACTGAATTTAAATGGAAAACAAATCGATAATAAAACAACAATAAAACAAGATAGCAATTTATGTTTATATCTAGGAAATAAAAAAATTAAATTAACTTACCATCCACCTTGTCTTGTTAGTGTGAAACCAAATCTTGATTCCCTATCAACGGATACACGTATCCCTACAATTCCCAGTCCTTGTGGTGTCACAACTTGACCACGCATTACAGCTACACGGCTGTTGACAAAGTGCGTTAAATATATGTTAACGCTCTTTTTTTTGTTATGTTGGCGATGTTTACAATTTCAAGATTTATCAAGTTTTGAAATTGTAAAGTCGCTTTACTTTTGGAAAATCTGCCAATTACAAAGCTTTTCTTTTACGGAGAGAATCAATGAACGATCGATCGATTCTTTGATTTGATAATCATAAAAGCAAAATGTTAATGAATCGATCAATCGAGTAAAACGCATCATGCACCGTTTTCAGCATCGATCATAAGCTGTAAAATATAAGCTTGAACTGTTTATTTGTTTTTGTTGTAATAATGCTCTTCAAATATCATCAAATTAGAGATTTCATGCTAAATGATCTCAACAATTTTACTGTAAATAACAAATCATTATTACAACAATGATGTCCAATATGTGCAGGCATTTGTATCACCACTACGTTTAATCATGAAAAATAATTCAATAAAAATTTATAAACATCGAGGTATCCATAACATCAAAAGTTTGAATGGGTCTTTTAACTTTTAGGCCGACTTGCGCTTGCTTGGATTATTCAGCGACTTATGTTGCTTTTCTAACGATTAAATTTTCAATTTAGTTAATTGGGTTAAGCTCTTCCATCCAATAGGTGGAGGAGACGATTTGAAAGTTGCACATTACGTAATAAAACAAAAAAAATCCAGCTGGATCATCTATACAAAACATAAAGCAAAACAAAATAATTCCCGTCTTAGTCCACCAGTTCAATAATAACGAAAAATAAAAATAAAATAATAATCCAAGCTGAGCTAGGTCAGCTTTATTAAAAGTGTAAGATGGTGGTCGATCAAAATGCAACGATGCAATATAAAAAAAGGGCACTGGTGGTGTTTGGGTAGGTGTAAAAGGACAGGTAGCACAAAGGTCGCTGGTTGTACTGACAATGACACGTAAAACAAAGGAGGGAGCTTCGGCCGAGCCGTCTATTATCCGTTTTTACAGTAGTTGTAAAACGTGTACAATGTTGTTTCTTTTTTATCATTATTTTTTTACATTACAAAAAAAAATCAATAGTTTTTTTTATTATTGTTGATGTGTTACTTGTTGTTTTAGTGATGAATAGAAATGATTAAAAAAAAAAAAATGTTCAAATCGATATGTCAGTGCAATGTAAATTGTAACCCTTTCATATGGACGGTTGTTGATTAAAATTGAAAAAGATAAGAGTCCTGTTTGATTACAATTTAAGTGCACTAATAATTTGAATGTTTGTGTTGAATTTTTGTAAGGGCATGATTGATTTAAAATGGTGTGACTATGAGTATGGACAAGTCAAGGCACAAAATAAATAATTGTAGCAATAGAAAAGTTTACAAGAGCTGACACATTCAATGCAACTGAAACAAAATTAAACCCCTTATAGAACGATATTATTTGTTATTTCATGAAAATTTGCAATTTATATTTCTATAAAAGGTCGTTAAAAATATGAAAAATAAGCATGAATAAAATGAAAACATACATGGAAAATAGAACATTTTTTTTTTTTTGGACAAACAAACGAAGGTATAGATGTAGATATGGGGAGCACAGGCTACAGGCAGCACACGGACAGACGAACAGACAGACAGACAGAACAACATGGGGAGATGCTGCCACTTACCGCGGTGTAAAGGAATTCCAGAACTCGCTACAAGTGAAGGTTGCAGCAGCGACATAGGGGACACAGAAGACAGGACAATTACTAATCACACGGCAATACTTTGCGAGGTGTCATCTTTATCAGGATGGACCATTAATTTTTTACCGTTTATTTGGTACCATCCTTTTAGAGTTGTACACCTCCGCATGTACTACGTAAGCAGGATCAGTCAACAACAAAAAATCCAAAATATTTCGAAAATTTTGTAATCGTTGAAAAGGACTGTTTATTGTTGCTGTCCGGGTGTACATGTTAGAGACGGACACGTTCTCACTCAGCACTCATTCACTCTAGTTCTCTGGCCAAAAAAAAATAATTTCATTGACGACACAACGTGACGAACACATAGTCAGAACAAACTTTAGCTACAGACAATGACAGACACAAGTTAGCAAAAGGTCTACTAGCAAACAAACAAAAATTAAAAATAGAAAATGGACGCAAACATGATTTTATCAAATAATAATAATAATAATAATCATAATTATAATCATAGTAATCATAAAGCTGGTGAGAAATACGTGAAACAACATTGGGACTATGCTCAACTTGTGTCCGCCACCGTCACAATACGTACCTAGAGCTAGAAAATGGTTTTGGTTATATTTTCAAATATGAAATAAATATATTTATAAAAATAAAAAATATTATTAATAAATAAATAGAAGTTTCGGCGGTGTGCAAATCGCGCCGGAAGCGCAATCTGAGCGACAGACTCGGGCTTCGGAGACGGGTACAGACGCACACAGGGGTTTCAGACAAGACAAGACACAATGAGTTCCCTCCGGCGACACGGTTCCGTCACGTTTCCGTTTGAATTTCCATTAGAAAAAAAACATGATAATAATTATAATAATAGTAGGAACATTAATACTATTTAAATAAGAGTTGAAATGCATTTTTTAAATAAATTAACAATGAAGGAACCACCGTCACCGTTGGGGGGACGGGTCCGGATGATGGGTTAAGAACGAGAGGCTCCGCTGAGGGTGTGCGGTGCCCGAGCAAAGCGGCCAGCGTATATATATTTTGTCCGCCAACCTCTGCTCATAACGTGCAGAGTTTTGTACAGGAGAGCTTGTTATATCCTGTGAGTCGCAAAAATAAGTTATAAAGGTCTGCGTGACTACCTCGTTAAGCACTATAAAAACACTCGCCACACAGTGCGCCACGCTTTCGCACTTACCTTTCTGTATACTCATCCATATGAGCGTATGATTGTACTGAATTTTCTTCAATTAAAAATTTCACCCTTTGATAGAATGATGCTGTTACGGATGGTGGTTGTTTTCTTAATAATACTTCAACAGGATCGTTACTAGATAGACACATGATGTGATCAGTGCAACTGGCATGTGAACAACATTCACTATCTGAACAGTCTGTCATTCCATCTGTGACAGAAATGAATAAAACAACGTTAATTTTTGAGGAATTTTTCCATAAATCGTTAAATAAATTGGAATTTTACCATGATCGTTATCAATATCGTCGTTACAGTTCATTTCCAATGGAATACTGCAATCGGAACCGGCCCAACCTTCGATACATACACATTTGTAGGAGCCATCTTCTAGGGTGCACTGACCATGACCAGAACAACCGTTTTCACAACCAGCTACACAAATGATGGTACAATCGAAATTAACTCGGATTTTTACAATCAAAAGAAGTTACAACAATATCATCGGACAGGCACAACATCACGAAGAGTGTCAGAAAACAGGATGTTATGCACGTTCCGACTAAGCATATACGTATTGTGATCAAATAAGGTGAAATTCTATAGATTTTGGAGGTATCTTCAAATAAATGTTCAAAGTGACTCAACGATTAGATACTTGAGTCGCGTTATTGAACTTGAGACCGTCTCATCTAGTCTATCTATTTTTCAAAGATCTTTCTTTTACTTTTGTAAGGTAAAAAGTCGCTTAGTTGTTGCTATGTAATAACACAGTCAGCTTAAGAAGGCAATTACAAATTAACAATAAACAAACTTGTTTGAGCTTTATTGTTAACAATTTTATCAAATGGAAAAGAAATCAGTTAGAATGTTTACAGAAAAAAATCTACAAAGTTCATAATTCTGCTTCGAATAGCAAGTTTTTTTTATAAAAGTAATAAATGAAATATTTATGGCAAACTTACGTAAAGTACAGTGTCGTCCATTCCATCCTTGTGAACAAACACAAGTCCCATTCCGGCATTGTCCATGCTCCTGACACCTAGGATCACATGGTAATTGTTCACAACGTGGTCCTGTCCATCCTGTATCACATCGACATTTGCCTGAATCACATCGCCCATGTGGGCCACAATCCAAATTGCAAAGAGCTGAAAATGGGATAATAGCCAATCAGAAATATAATATTGCTGTGTTTTTACTAAAACTATAAAGATATTAAAGTGCTTTCACGCCAACACAGCTATCGTAAAAGTAGAGAGAATATAAGCGGAAATGGAGAATGAAAAGGAAGTTTTGATGAGACTAGCTGGATATTTTTAGGGCATCTAACGACCAACAAACTTTTTTCATCTAGCGAACGTGGAATCGGCAAAATTTTCCAAGGTTTGGTATAAGGATAGTATGCCTTCAGTGAAGGTAGTTGAACAGGGATGATAAACAACGAGGCAGATAGGAAGACATAAATACAAAAAAATAATTGAAAAATGTAGTAATACCTTGTGAACAATCTGGACCGGTCCAATGTCGGTTACAAATACACTTTGCCGCTTCAAGATCATAAACTCCATGATCGGAACACGTTGGCAAACATTTGTGTACTTGTTCATCGATGATGTCACAACGTCCACCTTTCCATCCAGCTTTACAATAACATTGTCCATGTACACAGGCGCCATGTTCTGAACATGTTGGATCTTCACAATCTGGTTCATCGCAAACTTCACCTTTCCAGCCAGCTTTACAATGACACGAACCACGTACACATTGACCATGTCCGGAACAATCTGCTGCACGACAATCACTTTCTGGAATATCACATTCGGGACCTTTCCAGCCTTCTTCACAATGACAAAGACCACCACCGTATTGACCATGACCGGAACATAGAACTGGGCAAACACCTTGAAAAGAAATTTCCGAATAGGTTTTGTAGCATAATCCCTGGATAGAAAGTGAAACGAAAAAAAAGGGTCGTTTGATCGTTATCTAGAAAGATCCGAGTTATTTGTGGAACTGGAGCAAGTTTCCGAATGGTATTGTTCCTATTTCTAAAGTTGAAAATAAATCAAAACGCTCCAATACGTGACATCGATTAAATGTAACGAAAATGAGCAGTTTAATTGTAATTCTGTGTGCTTGTAATATGGAAAATTATGTTGATGAGAGCTTTAAAGAGATGAGAATGTTAATTAAGGGTTTTATCGTTAGAAAATGACGTCGGCTCGTTGATTCCTATCGGACCGTTATTTATACGTTCACAATAAATTTTCTGTTAAAAATTTCAACATTATTCAGAAATATAGAGTTAAAACACCGATCGATATGTCGTTAACCGTAGTTGTCACTAATGGCGACTCTGTTTGTTTTAAGGAGTGCCATAATGGAATTGAAAACTAAGAACTAAGGGTAGATAAAGTAAATACTTACTCTTAGAACAATCGATCCCTTGAAAACCATCAATACAATCACACTTTCCCAGGTAACAAGATCCACGGCCTGAACAATCATTCGGACATGTAGTGCTGACCTCTTCAGCTTCTGCGATGATTAAAGACACAATGTGTGGTTGGAGTTCGTCGTTGTAAACTGACAGGAACCAACGGCCTGTATCCAAGAATTGGAGCAAGCTAACATTTACTCTTGGCTCTATATCGGCTTCTCGTTTCGAAATAACGTGTTCATCAATTGCCAGACCCAAATCAATTGTTGGATGGGGTAGATCTGTGGAATCCTCTAAACTGTCAATCTGTAAATTTCAAATATTCAAGAAAATCTCTAGTTTGTTTTAAACGAAATTTTGAAATTACTTTGATGGTATGCGGCATGTAAAATGGTCCTCTTGCTTCAGAATCGGCCAAGATTTTCCGGGTGCCTTCATATGAATTCGATATACTATCAAGGATATCTGTTCGATGATTATTATTATTCCGACTTTGACTAAGTTTCATATGATTATTATTATTATCGGAAGCACTTCTTTTCCGTAGACGGTGATCGAGTCTACCGCCTTTAATAAATTCAACAAAGTCATATTGAGTCACACTGGGAGCAACATTACGTCTGCCGAAAACGGCAAAATTAGCACCCCAGGGTAAAGTAAAGTTAAACCGGATGAATGCTGGTTGTTTGTTCCGGAACTCCGAATTCCAAAACTGATATGGTGGGATTGTGGCTGTATGAAGGGTGTCCAATTCGCGTTCCTCCAACAACGGTAATGGCGGCCATTGTGTTTGCGGTTGGCTGCGTTGTTGTGGCGGTTGTAAAGAGCTATGTTGTGTTGTAGCACTAGAATGCTCTGCAGTACTAGTCGGAAGAGATTCTGTAAATGACAACTTGTTATAGTTACATACATATACCTACAAATTTATAAACAACAATGAAATCAACAAAGTATAAGTTAAAATATTTGTTCTATTGTTTGTTTACCTTCAGTTGGCATTTGTGTTGATACCGACCCTTGAGTCATTTGGTCATGGGTGACATCTTTTACATCTTGAACTAGTATACAGTTGGATGAGTCCATATTTGGCTTCATTGAACTGACAGCTGTAATCAAATCGTACATCAGATAGAAGTAAATCCGACATTAGTTCATAAACGGCTTCCATGCAGTTTTAATGAGTTTATTCAAAGGGACCCCATGCTGCATCGATCGATGTCGCATCAAATAGGGACGGGCAATGTCCTTAACGAGTACTTGAGCAACTAATTTTAGTACCAGCAAACAAGAGGGTGACAACCCTGAAGCTTAAGCGTAGAGTAATTGTATCTATTTTTAAAAAGGAAGTTATAGACACTGATTTATCATTTGTTTAATTACGATTATTTATTTTGTCAGAAATACTTATGACTTTTTTTTTATCTGATTTTACTTTGTTCCACTTCTGAAGCGCAAAATATATCATTGTCAACTTGTGATAAAGTTGAGTATAATACAGCATAACTTTTGGATTGCATTCAGAAGTTTTATTATTTGGTATTTTTCAACGAGAAAGAGAAACTTTCAAGTAAATGTCAACTCTTTAACAGGTTGTTATACGGAAAATGTTGTTTTACGAAATTTAACAAACAAAACTTGTAATTTTGCAAATATAAATTTCCACAATTATACAAACATTTAATTAGTAGGTTGTTCCTCATTATTTCACACTTTAGCGGTTAATATATGAAAATAGATTGTCTTTGTGAAATATCCAAGTCACAACAACAATCAACCATGGTATCGATAGATATTTCATCAATATGTCAATAATTTACCAACAATTCGTTGAAGCAGTCATGATAATAGTGCTTTACCTGCAAAATATGCGAGCATGGCTGTAAGAGCCACAGCTAACAGAATGAGGCCAATACTGAGGCACTTCCAGGAGCATCTGTGCTGGCATCGTTTATCGATGTGAAACCTGGACGGTGAATAAGGGGAATAATGTGGTGGATGTGCTGATTGGGCTGGTCTAAGCGGGAACACTGGCATCACCAATGGTGATTGTTGAGGTCCTGCTTGTAATGAATTACTGCTGGCCGGAATCTGTTGTGAAAGTTGTGTTTGCTGCAATCCTGGAGCTAACCTGGAATCAAACATCTAAATTTAATATTTCTAATCGATTGAGTTTTTGTGGATATAACGGAATGAGAACGAATCTGGCTTTCGGTTGAGATTTTTAACTAATGTCGGTGGTAATCATGGTTGGTGGTAGTGGTGAATAAGTGAAATACACAAAACAACGCCGATTCAATTAAAAGTTTTCAGAGAGCGCGTCACGTCTGGACGCGTCTGGTTGCGGATTTCCAATGGTTGTTGTTGTTGTTGAAGAACAGTTGAAGGTATACATATATATATAGAGTAAGATACGTGTCCTAAACAGATCCAATTAAACTTGGACGAATAATTCCAAACAAAAGACGACAAATGAAAGCGAAATAGATGATTTCATGGTGGCTGAAGGCAAATTACTGCCATTAAATGACACTCTAGCTAAGTCGAATCATCGACTCGAACTTGATTATTATCAGAATCATATAATCACTACCCGTAAAATGTGTGTTGCCTGAAGGTTTGAAAACCAATCGCTTGGGACACCCTCCATACAGTCAAATTAAACATGTAACATGACATGACCGAAGCAAATACAACCAAAATCCAATATATAGGGCAGTTCATCCACTTTGATTTGATGCAATGACGTGCAAGTTTTATAGTACACGTTCGTAAAATCCCCGGACGATGTTCCGGGTAAAATAGTTTTGGGAATTCACAATAACTATAGGATGGATGAGGGTAAGTTTTCTTTTATTTGTGATTGTGTATATTAGTTATGGGTGGTACATCGGATTGAGTTTGAAAATGATGTGCGGTTTTTTTTCTGCAATGCGAATTCTCCCCTTTAACCGTATAGCTAAAATAAAACCGACCTTCAGGCGTAAATGCAATGTTTATCCAATATTGTAACAGCATCCGCAATGCGCTGCAATGTACAAAAATTTTATTACACTGCGATGCTTGTTTATCGTTTTATAAATAGTTTTAAAATACATTTTCTGATAAAAGTATAGTAGTTTGCCTGATAGATCGTCTATTTATAATAAATTACCGTTTTATTATTCTATCAATAATTGGATAGTAATATTTTATGAGTAATGGTGGGCGCGTAATTATAGAAACTCAATTTCGCGGTCGACAGACTCCCCATGATTGGGATTGTCCCCAAAAATTCTATATACCGTAACATATAAACTGTTGATACAAATCGCATTTATTCATCTGTCAAATTTGCATCATAACAACAACAATAGACCCTGTTTTCCCGATAATGTACATTCGTTGTGATGCTGAATCGATCATCTCGTTTAAATGGCAGAATGTCACCGTAAAATATGGCATAGATTTGGAAAATTTTTAAATTCAAAATCCTGTTATCAATTGGACGATTTCCAAATACATTCTAATTGGAAAACAATTTTTACAGCTCTTTGAACGAATCGTATCGAATGTTTAGCTTATATTTGGAGATTCAAAACAAACTTTAGGGGTTAATGTTTAAGGTTTTAACATTAATATTGCAGTTGTGATCGCCATGTGTTGCTCAACAACTGTTAGTGACCAATGAAATTCAAAATTTAACTAAAGCAACAAAACAGAGTGAAAATCAGAATTTTGAACGTGTCGATCTGAAGTAATTTGTTTAACTCATATCGACTTTAATTGAAGCATATATTGCATACAGTGGGCGCCGTTTAATGTGGTTGGGTTTAATTAATCTTATACTTTGTGTATTATTGAATCATGACTTTTGTTATCAATCACCAACTCTGCAATCATTGATTTGACTAATTTTATTATAGGTTTACTGTTATCACTTGGATTTAGTTCGAAAGCGATCGCGTTTAGCGTCGATCGCTGTATGTAAATCGTATATAAAATTGACATGCATTTCGGTGAAACTGCTGTGTTGTGGACACTATCAAATCCTGTTTCATGTCAGTAAATTTCATTTTGTAGATTTTATTGGAGACAATGAAACGTAAATGCCTCTTTATATAGATCAAATAAGATATAAATTCAATTGAAAGGTCATTGTGACTGTGGCTAATAAAGTTCAATTTGTTGATATAACAGAAGAGAGTAAACAGCAGTCTAAACCATAATCAACTTGAATTTAACAATAAAGGACATTAACAATAGATTGGACGTTCTAATAATAACGTCTTGGATTTGGAATTAAATACAGTTCTATTCCACTTTTCCCAATAGAAAAATACGGTTAATTTGATCTGAAACAATTCTAATTAAAAATCCCCCAAAACGAGGATCAATTTTCAAATCGGATACACGTTCGGTTCAGATTTATTCAAATCCAAATGGAGTTTTGAATAGGATTCGAATACAGCGAATTTGCATAGGATGATGTACATGTGCTGTGTATAGAATTAATCTTTTTTTTCTCCTGTTTTTTAATTTAAATCAGACAGTGTAATAAAATAATCTTTTTATTGATTTACATTTATATGGTTTTAATGTGGAATTTAAAGTCGTTGAAACCGAATAAGATGCGGCGCGGCACAGTTAAATGAGATGGAAAGCGATGGGATGCTGCTATCATGAAAAAGAAACTACGAACATTAAACAACACAGTGAAATAGCTTAAAGTTGAAAATTATAGTTTTAGTTTAGTGGATGTTTTCAGAAAAATAACAGTCAGATGTTGTTTTGTGTTTGTCAATTTTTAATTAGCTTCAAACTTTCCATATGGATTATTTATGTGAACAATGTCACTATACAGTTTTACGTTGCTGTTAATTGGCGAAATTAATTAGTGTAGAAACGGTTTTTCCTCGATGATCCGTTTTCATCGAATGTTGATTATTTTTAATGAGACACCTTTTCTAGGAAATGCTTCTCTGTTTTCTGTTTTTCCACGATCATAACTAGAATCGATGCGATATCTATCCAATAGCGTTCGATTTAATTAAATTCACCCTGAAATTAATGCACTGTTGAAATGGGGAATTGGAAAAGAATCGTGATCGAACGACGAGGTCTTGACGATGGAAAATAGCCGTAATGTTTTATCTTCAAAAAGAGAAAAGTCGATTTAAATTGCAAAACGGCAACTAAATTCGCAGCTAATATCTTGTTTTGCACTCATGAATAGAGATTAGCTGTTACAGTTTTATTTTTATTAGAAATTACTTTTCAACACTTTGTATCCAGAAAAAAATGAAAATCCGTTTAGTATTTCTCTTTATTTTTTTTTTCAACAGGAATAGGGTGGCTTGAAGTAATAAAAGGGGTAGCCGAAATATTAAAATAACGACATTAAATGAGAAAGTGGAACATTCAAGGTTGATTTATTGTTTTTGTGCGTTATTCTAACACATTTTCAGTGAGAGAACAGGAGCCGGAATCGACGTGATGTTTTTCCTGGGTAAAAGGACATTTACCTCGGCTCATGCGAGAAGGGTTCCGCGTAAATATTCCGCACCCTTCTTGGTAATGGTGGTGGTCTTGGTCCAAAACTATCCATATTTCTTTTATTGGTGGTATTTCACACAATCACCACTATCACATCATCACTGAAATAGTCTAATTTTAATGTTTCAAAATTCAAATTTACTGTCGTGATTTATGATTGTAATCACACGTGGTAGGTGGTGAATGTAAATACGGCAATAATTAAATTGGAAACGTCGTGTTAACATGACGTAGTCCCGATAACATCAACGAACATGTATATATATGGTATATGTTTATTTATATTGTCCGAATAATGGGGCGACACGCACTATATTTTAGTTATACCGGCCGCTTCAACAGTTTGGGACGAAGTGGGGTTGTCTGCAGTTCGGGGCGAACTCGATAGCGGATAGCGCACGCGCACGTTATCTACCACCTCACTCACCCTGTCTGTCTGTTGTCGCCGCCACCTCAGTCACCTGCATCACCGAACGATACTTCAAATCCGATCCCTACAAAGGTATATACCATAGTGGAAAACGCCTTATCGAAACGGCCGCTAAACATGCGAATTTAAACTGAACGCATAATACCTTTCATTCCGATATGGCATTGTAAAGGAGACGATATTTCATCCCTCTACTACCACCACCACCATTACCACCGTTACCACCTTTATTACTACTACTACCGCCATCGGGCCGGAATCGCGAGCGGAGATTAATATCTTGCGGAAATAGATGTGTTTCGTTTTGAATGATGTTTTACATACAAATTGAAAAAATACATCAATCATGGGCTATATATCGATGATTACACAGCCGTTTACTCTGTCAATCTTTTTATTTTCGAATGTCGGAAATTGCGGATAATTAACGTATTACAACTGTCTTCAATTTGTCACTGTTTCCAATTTTAAATGAATTTAAGAACATCGGAACAACGTGAAACTTCCTATTAAACAACTGTAGGAAAGAAAATTGAAATCAAATTAACGCACCCTGTACGTTGCTGTTAAATTAACGCTTTTCTTAGCAACCCCCTTATTCAGCTGTTATAAGAGAGAATTGCAGATGACAACGCAAAGCTCCACGTATAAATGTCATGTTGACACTTAACAAGCGTTAGCGTTAATACCCAAAAACGATAATATTGCAACGATTTTCTTTTAACAAAAAGAATGTTGAAATTCCTTTATTAAATGACTTTATAAATTACAATAATGCCAACGATCTGTGCTATATTTTCCTCAGTCTAGATACTTTGGCTGTATTGAATTTTGCTGTTATCGTTGATGAAATTCCTTCACCAATGTTCCATGTTGAAGAATAGAGAAATTTTTGAGATACTTGTCAGTGGAATCGATGGATTCAATTATTGTGCATCACAACTTTTATAGCAATGATTATTTCGATTTTTGTTGGAATCAAATAAATTCTTTCAGCATTCGCAATTAAAACTTAAGTCACTATTTTCAGCAATATCCGTTGTATTTTTGACGAATGTAAAAAATTTCGAACCTCATAACACAATAACAAACTCGAATATTCCCTGTATTTCTTTACTACCATCACACAGTGGAACTGTTCTATTATATAAACACTAAAGATGGCACATTCCCCATCAATCCATTGTGCAGCTTCAACGATATTGATCCAAAATTGATGTAATTTGAGATACAGTAAAGTTGCCGAGATATTGGGTACGAGGCGTTGTCTGCGAGTATATCATTCTAGTACATGTATGTGTGTTGGTCTAGCTGAGATTTAGATATCTGTTCTTCCTTTTTTTTGGCCTTTCTCTCGGAAGGATGACAGTAGTGGTGAGCATATGTGAGTAGAAAATGGTATCAGACGCGTGCTTTCAATTCAAAGCTTCTATATAGGGACAACAACATCACGATTACAAACACATGATTCTCACACTGATAGACATACACCTATAACGTGTCGGTAAGAAGGGAAAAAATCAATTCGTGAATGTGAAGTGTTTCTTTTTCCCATTATGTGATTTCAAAGAAAGAAGAAAAAAAAACCAACTTGAGTATTTCTAGAGAAACTGTACTACCACTAAGATCCGGCTCGATACCCAAAGGAATTGAAGCTCTACGTTGACGAGCTTAGCAAGAAAATCTGCCACTCAAGTTTTACGTGCAACCACAAAATCCATCTTAGATGAACCTCAGATGTGGTGATGTTTTATCATTAATACATTAATTATTTGGTATTAAATATTTATTTAAATATAATGAAAAATTGATAATAGTGTACGACAAAATTTTAGGGATGTTACGTTAATTCGGTATTGTTATGGAAATTGTATCTAAAAGAGGGTTCAATCTATAACATATAACTATACTAAACGTTTTGATGAGAAAATCAATAAAGAACTGATATAACAAATCATCAATCAACTGTCGTAAAGATCACTTCATATGGAATAAAAATCCAACGTTTATATCGAACGGTCTCATTTATCATTTGCCTAGATCTAATAATAACGTTTAGTTTTAGCTTAGTTCTCCAAGTTTTTAGCAGACGATAAGGCTACATGATCGTCTAATTTTTGTTGTGAAATTGCACTCGTTATTAGTTTAGTGTTTCGATATTATTCGTAACGTAAGGAATTCCCAAGAATTTCAAATTGTCACAATCTTAAGAACCAATCCATAGAGTAAAATTACAAAATTTGAGTTGTTTTTTCTTTAGTTTCCTCATAACAATTTTGTATTTCAATTATAGCGGAATAAAGAACATGAAAATAATAGATGGCAACATGCTGAATCATCTACTAGGGGATTATTCGCTACAATAATCGGCAGGTTAAAAAAAAAAACTCTCATTCATGCTGACATGTTTTGAATAAGTCTAATCAAGGCTTAAGTATGTGTCGTAATAATACCATACTGGCATTAGGGATTTATGGTTCAACTATGATTTTTAAGATACGATACAATAGATTTTTGTCAATGGTGAAAGTTTGGGGACCGTAAAAGCTGCGTTTCAATTAGATCAAACAACTAATGAAATTTTATAGCGTACTCGCCCTGTACTATCACTGTTACCCCGGCCAACACCCCTCCTACCATACTACATTCTTTGTGCATTATTGCAATGCCTTTGCCCTATCTTAAGCTAACATATGGGGTGGTGAAATTGGTAAATTCGTAACGCTAACACCATTAGAGTATACAGAATTGAGGAACGAACGAGAGAAAGCGAGTGAGAAAGAGTGAGTAGGCGGGATGAGGCAAATTGCAATAGGCCGCTGGATAAACTGACTCCACAGAGCGTATCCCAGATTGACTCATATGCCTATTGCAAAAGGGGATGGTTTTTATTAAGCACGCTCACCTAATATGTACTGTTGGAAGAAATATTCGAACGAATAAAACTTATAATGATGGCTTGAGTTATTATTATTTTTTTCTTACAGTAGATTTTATGTTGCTATACATCGAGGGGATGCTGGACCTAATACCGGGACTTGATCAATCATTCATCAACATTAAAATTAAAACGTGATGTTGAGACGAAGGGCCGGAGTTAGATCAGGTTCTGTATCAGAGGACGACAGTCCGAGTGATGAAACATGGCTATAAGTGAGATATATTGTGATGGAGGAAGTCCGTCATTACTCAACACTCGCCTTGAGTCGCACATCATTTATAAATTGTGTCAGACATGAGTTTTCTTGTAAACTTCAAGAGGGTGGTTCAATTAAACAGAGATAGACGAATATCTTCAATCCTAATAAAAATTATCAAAACCAACATACAATTTTTCAAACTTTATCAAAGTATTTCTTTACCGTGATTTTTATCTTGAACGACATGAGTGAGGGTGGAGAAATGTGTAACAGCCCGCCGTACGATAGCAGTAGTAGAGATTGTGATAAAAATAGCTATATTTTGTTGCGAAAAGTTGAAACTTGAGTGGATTAGAAGAAGTTTTTACCAGAGGGGCTCTGTTGATTTTTATCAAAAACTATTAGATCTTTGGCATGTCGGGCGCCATATGGGCGGGCAATGTTAAACATGTGCTACAAGTGTGTCTATATATGTGTATATGTGTACATGTGTATGTGTAGTTAACACGGCTGCCTTTTCCTATTTACCTTATCTATCCCATGTTAAGATCTCTATCGACTGTCACGAGAAGACCTGAAGTGAATTTATCACGCAAATTCAAAATAGTTTTGCCTTTGTATAAGGGAAAATTTACAAATTTTTAAATGAACAACTTCAACTATAAAGTATGTTAAACGAAAAAAACGATTGTTGAACAGTTTGTAAGAGAATAGAGAAACAGAACAAAGGATTGGGCAAAAAAAAAAAATAACAAAACGTGCCAGCGAAGCGTATGTTTAAGCGTCGCGAACAATCTATGAAAGGAAAACAATTCCTGCGGAGACATGCAGTGTCGAGAATCAGCCAACTAGAAGATTAAAAATTGCAGATAAGGAAGAGGATGATAGTATTCCATGCATATCTAGAATGTTAATGTGACACTATTTACTGATAGATGACCTTTCAATAGACTATAATGGAACGAAATTTGAATTTTGTTGCATTCAAATCAATTATCGTCTAGTTTACAACTTGTTTCTAGTCTCATTATTATTATATTTTATTTCATAATTTATTAGGAATGAATTCCATTAATGACACTCACTCTAAACTTTGGAAATATCCGACACGATCAAAGGTTCTGATAGGACAGGAAATTGAAAAGTTTCACGTTGATGTTATCTAGTTATCAATATTTCAATGAATAATCTATTACCGGTGTTTTTCACTCCTTTTCAGTTTATTTTATTTTTATTCTTTTTATTTGTCTGTATCGTCGCTATATAAACGAAATTAAATTTAAAATAAACGTGTAACCAAATGTTTGTGAAAATAAAGTAAATTTTAAAATTTTTGATGATAAAAGCCGACGTCCTTTTCATAAAAGAATGGACGTAATTGAATTTTATTCAACAATTTTTCATTTAGAAAAAAAAAAACAAGGATTGAAATTGTGTTTTAGAAGACAGAATGAGAGATGGTTGGAGGACGGAATAGGGGTAGGTAGTTGTAGATAGGTAGGTATATATACATACAGAAAAACGGATATAAAAAGCTTCTCAAACCATCAAATGTAAATTTGAATATTTCCCCGTTTGTTATTTTTATTGGAATGGAATTCAGAGAATGCAGAATTTGATATTGTTATTCCAAATTTACAGTAACTTGAACAAATTGCAGTTTCAATGTTGATGTTGAGAATATAATGAATAAAAAGAGACGTTTCGTCTTGTGTTTATGTTTCAATTGTTGTTTTACATACCGGAAATAAAATCATAGTAAACGTTAGAAAATAATCAACAAACAAAAGAAAGAACGGCACTACCCCTTACTGAGGAACATATTGTTCGACTTTAGAAATGAAGGGTAAGTGCCAGTTTCGTTATATATCCACAATACAAATAAAAGCCTTCAACCCTTATATATATATGTTATAAATCATCAATGAGGGGGTTGGTTCACCGTAAATTCATTTATTCTTCTTTATTAACTTTACTGTGCTTAAACGGTTGGCCACCAGCGCCCATACCAACAATCAGTCTGCATAAATTTTTCTGAATTTTATCGAAATTTTATCAAAGTATTATTGAGTAAATTTAAGTAACCCCCTGGAAACGACATATAATACAATACGTCCTTATATGACAAGTATCTAAGCTTTAATCCCTCTGTATATACTCGAGGACGAGTTTTTTTTTTCAATGCGTGTATTTTTGATAGAGATGGGACTCTATTGAGACACATTATCCCCCTTTTATTCGACAATATCCAATATTGGACAAGGGGTCGTCTATGGTTTACAGTCCATTTCGTTATCGTGAATACATCGAAATATTGTGTGTGTCAGTGTGTGTATTTTCAAGATCCGCTTACAAAATACAACAACAACAACAACAACAATTCAGAGAATTTCCAGAACGTATACACTTTTTTAATTATCATTTTAATTCATTTCAACAATTGAGCTAAACCAATGAAATTCACCCCACGCAATATCGGAACTATATTAAAAAAATGTTAATGTTTTCTACAATAGTTTATAGTAAGGGGGATGAAGCAATATTAGATCAAATTCTTGTTATACACACCATTAGAATTAGCCCCCAAATTTCTTTATTTCTATGTATAATTCTAAATAATCCATTTTTTGTTCGGACGTGATTCATTCTTTACCAATTCCATTTTATTTTAAACATACAATTGAAGAATAGAGGAAATACGATATTCGATTAAACCCTGGGCACCAACTGTGATGTAATTTTATTACAATGATGTGAAAAGCTTCAAGTTTTAAATCTATTGAATCTTTTAAGGATCGATCTTATAGAACTCGACGCTCTCCCAAAATACCTAGAAGCTACAAAGCAATATCCCACCGTTGATAAGATAATGAAATTTAAGATACTTGAAACTTAACAAGAACACGAGAGTATAGTATATAAGAGAGGGCATAACGTATCTAACAAAACAATAAATCGATCTTATCTACCATTAATTGAAAAAAACAATTCTATTATTTAAAGTTGTTGTAATAGGAGAGAAGTAGAAGAAAAAAAAACAAACAATTACACAATTCTCCCAATCCGCCCCTAACTATAATCAAACCAGCATCCAACACAATTTCTATTTACCAAGACTGGTAGAATACACTTAGGCAGATTAGATTCAATTTAATTAATTCCATAGCGGGGGAATGCTTTGTGTTTTGTAAAATTTTGTTTGGAAATTTCCTTGAAAACCGCACGTCTCAATATTGACCAAGTTAAACAACATTCGAATGATTACCAAAGACTATTTAATTAATTGGAAATTCAACAACAACAACAACAAAAAATATATAACCAGCAGTAGACAATTTCAAATTGAATTTGTTTGACCAAAAAAAAAAAGGCTTGGTTGATTTGAAAGTTGTTCAACAGCAACAATCATGATGTTTTTTTTTTTTGTTTTTATTAAAAACAAATCTTCAAGTTTCAAACCAATTGTGTTGGTAATCCTCGGACTCAAAATTGGAAGCTTTACGAGCATGCCACTCCAATGGTATACAGTCTTATGTGTGCATGTAGTGGTTATATACGTTTTCATTGTCTCTTAAAAACGGTAAAAGTAGTAAAACCTGGACACGTACTCTACAGATAAATCATTGATTGGACACTCAACATTGATCGAACAAAATAGGTTCGATTCAATTAAAATTTTGTTAATTTTTAATAATTTCCAATAACATTCCAATAATTTAAATTCGTTCTCGATTAGTTGGAAATTTGTTACATTTTATATGTAAACAAAGTTGAGTGTCACATATAAACATATATTCACCAATCAAAACTTTTAATTAATTTGCTAACATAGCAACAATAGACCGTTCTAGTGGATGGTAGAAAATTTTGAATTTCCTGCCTGTATTCTTCGAGTAACAGCAAAACAAGGCACAAAGCTGCTGAAATGCTGTATGCTTCGTCTATTTTAACTTGACCGACTTGACCACATATTGAGTCCCCACAGACTCAAAATCCTATCTATAAATACTTCTACTTAACGAAGTTAATCAGAGGCGGATTAATCAGGTGCCATACCTGACGACCGATGGGGATCCATAAATTTCAAGGGAATTAATCAATAATTTGCTCTCCACAATGAGATAAGTAGAGATACAGATAAATAAACAGTCAAGCGAATTGTTTCGCTTATTTAAAAGTAGTAGCATTCATTCAAGAAATATAGTCCAAACTATTCGTTATAAGCGGTACTAGAGCCTGGCAAGTTTTACGTACTGCTAGTACGACTTACTGCACTTGCGTAATGTGCGGCAGTTTCACTAGTGCTTTAAAGATTCTTGCCTACAATAAAGGAGATTGGTAGGCAGTCCCGGTTTATGAAGCTTACTGCTCATGTTTAGTTCATTTTTGTGGTGATATCACTTACGTCCCATACTCTTCTGTGTAGGGGACGTTCGTGATACAGATAAAAAGTAGTGTTGGCTGTTCATCAAACTGTACGTTTGAATTTTTATTATTTATTTCAAATATTTGTCAATTGAATGCATGAAAATCGGTAAAATCCAACAAATAAATTGTTATTTATTACTATTTTATATGTAAAAACCATAAATTTCAACTGAAAATTGTTGAAATATTTGTATTATGTTATATTTTAACACAAAATTTACTAATGAATACTATATAGGGTTGATGGTTTTAGTGATGGAGTAGGTGTCAGGGCTGGCACCACCCCATCCCCCCCCAAACTCATCCACTCATTTCACCACAATAAATCTCTCAAGATCGCTAGAAGTGATAATGTAGCTATATTTATTCTAAGATAACGATCGGTGACAGTGGTTTACGATTCGGTTAAAATAGAAACCCCCCCAAACGATTTAAATATGCACAAGATGGTGGATGATTTATTTTTCAAAATTTTTAATTTAATGAGGCAAAAATTCTTTGTTTTTCCTCTATTGAAAACTAATGTTTCTGGTAACATCCGTCAACATTTTCTAGACAGATGTTGGCTTCTTTGCAGTTCTGGTGGTGGAATAGAGAGAAATTCGATACACTCGATTTTCTATACAAGTCAAGTGAAAACTAAGTAAGTAAACAAAACAGAAGTAGTAAAACATATGTTGGGAAACTGAGGATTCTCAAAGCGACATAAATAATCTTAAATATGTCTAGGAAATTGCTGTATTCTTATATGTACATATATAAGAATGAATAGAACTGGTTGTAAACACTATATATTGTACAGTTTTCCATTCGGATTAAAATCTACAGAAATTTAAACACGATGTTTAGGATTCACTCTACTTGCAATTTCTCTTTCCTTCACGCTACTTGAATTTTTATGAAAGGATATATAATACGCGACAACAAAACAGATATTACTACTACATGAGTAGAAGATGGAAGATCAGACGATTTTCACATAAAGTAAAATCAGATATACACTGTGAAGATGACAGTTTTGCAACTATTAAAGATTTGAGTAACACTAGAAAGCTCAAAGTTAGAAGTTTTGATCTCATATTAAACAAACAGAAATGTGACCAATTTTCGGTAAAGTGTAATTCTTTCGAATTAACGCTTATGTTGATGGCACTAACTGTTTAAATGTTTGTGAGGCGTGAAACACGTTCCTGTAAATTTGTCGTGTAATGGTTGTTTTCCTGCACGGACGCACCTCCATAAAATCACTGAATTTCTACGATTTATGTGAAATTAAGTAGACATTATTAGGAAACATAGGGACTAAAGTTCTATAAAGGAGGATTTCCCTCGCTATATTGACGTCAATTAGATGAACGAGAAAGAGAGAGAGAGTATCCGGAATTTTAACATCAATCGTATTGTAATGAGTATCCACCCTTTTATCGTATAATTCTTCTCGTTTCTTTTTAATAACGATAGAGATACCTACGTGCAATTATCTGAAGCATATTTTCTGTTTTTAATTATTCGTCTTGTTAAAACTAATTCTGAAGTTATATTAAAAGTTGAATATGGATACTTTTGGATAGGAATTAAATTCGAAATATCCTCGACTTTTAGTGAAATTAATAGTAAATATTGGCTTGATTTTCTAAAAGCGAAGGCGTCTAATGTAAATATTGTATTTAACAATGAATGTTAATGATACTGCTACTGTTGAATTGCGATAGGGGGGGTGTTTTGGCTCAAGACAACCCTTTTTATGTAGTCTACTCTAATATCACCTCTGGATTTGCATGTTATGTATTTTAATTCCCTTTAAGGTCGTCTTTCTGTCAGCTCGTATATTTATATTTTGCTAACTAGTTAAGGCATATGTACATATATATACGTATAAACAACTGTCATCAAGGATTGTTTACTGTTGTCTGTTCTCTCTGTATACGTGCTATAAATGGTGGTAATAATTAGGTTCTCAGATAATCCACAACAAATACTTGCAAACATATAATAAATTGTCGCAAATGCACCAGTGAATCCAAAATTATTGTACAATGGTTGCGATTATATTATGTATATGGGTGTGTGTGTACGTGTACGCCTTGGTATTTTCTTCTAACACAAACACCCCTAGTCTTGAATTCGATTTCATAGAGAATGCATTTATGTAAAGAGAGAAATCGAGTCATTCCACACATCTTTTTCGTCCATTTTTTCCCACTGAACAAAAAAAGTAATCATTCGGAAAATAAATTCATTTTGTTGACTTTACATATCTGCAATCGACATTCCAAAAAAATAAACGTAACGTCTATATTTGTCTTAAATTGAATTGAAAAATGCATAGATATTATACAAACTGTTCCCAATATTGCTATAAAGTCTCCTCTATTTCTCTTGGCTTATAATTGATTTTTCTTCTGGGATGAATTTCAAAACTTCACGTTTTTTTTTTTTTTTGAAAAGAAAGAAAAACAACAATTTTTCTAAATAAAAGTCGTATAAGATAATGTCATCTCTACCTTTGTCATTGAAAGGATCATTCTAAATTCAAAGATCCTCCACCTACTCTTCTATTTTAGTTCAAAAGCGGCTTACGTTCGTCCTGGTACTTAAATAGAATATAACATGCCTGTCCTGTACAGATGCTGTTATCTAGATGCTTTTGTTCCAAGGTCCTCAATGTTAATCGTAAACTATTGTCGTGGCCGCAAAGCACAAGGACTTTGTCAAGATATTGTTCTGTGTGTGTGTATGATTCTTAATATAACATCAAATGAACGTTTTATGTTGCAAAACGTTTGACTATTTAAAATTCAATTAATTACGATACATTTATGAAAAGTTTTTCGTTAACAATGTGCTTCAAAAATGTGTTTCAACAATTGATGCCAAAACAAATAAATGCTGTTCATTTGTATTTATGCAATAGACAATTATTGTTTGAATTTATTACAATTTTTATAGCGATAATATTGTGGAAAATATTTGAAAATATGTGGAATTTCCATATATGTAATGCATTTTGCATGAGAATAATGAATATTTTATCAATTAGTCGCGACGAGCGCTAATTTTTTGTTTGTATTTAAAGTATATACGGCGACGTATGGTTATCAGTCACGCTAGGAGATTTTCCTCTGTTATCACGTGATTTTTCTTTTATTTGGGAAAAAAACGTCTAGAATTGTTTTTCTAGAATTTAAATGTATGCAGATTTTACATTTGTAATTATTTGATTATTTTTATCAACAGCCAGGTTAGCGGGAGATCGACGACTTCTTTGTTACAATTTTCTTGTTCTAATCATTTCTATATGGAACGTATGAATAATTCAGGTGTAGAATAACGTTTCATTTCACTTATTAAAAGGAAGGTGAAGCGAAATACTGGATTCAGTGGGTGGCCGAAATTTACGTGTAAACAAAGTAGATCTAGTAGTAGAGTGCCCCAATATAGTGTTTCTGCAAATCACTCTATTCTCCTAGTTTTGATAGATCAACTCATTTAACATATTTACACTGCTAGAGGGCTCTAAGGATTGGGGAAGGACATGTGCTATCCACTCTACTAGCACTCGCATCTCAAAGTTAGAGGTTTATTTTGGGAAATCCTTTCTACCTAGAAGCATGCATCGATGTTTTAGCCAACTTTAATGCGTATCCTTTACTTGTAAGTAATTGAAAAGTAAGCAACAACAAATCGATGTTGAGTGGTTGAAATGGTGTCAGAGACTTTGTTCTTTCCCCTATTATACCGAGCTATATCTCCACCACTGTCTATTTCAAAGATATATATAGAATTATTATATTTGTATAAGTCACAGTATGGCAAAATGGATGTGCCTGGTTCCATTGTGTAACAGCTGAGAAAGCGTACACGCCAACTCCTTTGGGAATTCAATTCAACACGATAACGCACACTGTTTTGACGCAATAAACATGCGAACAGATGACACATTGCGAACGGTAAAATAAATACTTAAACAGTTCGATCTTGTGTCATTGTTGTTATTGTTGTTGATATTTTCGATCCTATTCGCAAAATATTCTGATAATATTCCACTTCATGTACGTATCGTTAAAAATCCTCCCTTTCTATTTTGAAATGAAAATTCACTACAGTCGTGTCAGATTACTGTTTGTTGAAAATTTCCAGTGCAGGGATTCGCCGTTTTTTTTTTGTTTTTGTGTTTTTGTTTTTTGGTTGCGGATTGTTTGTGAAGCTTTCAGTAGGGGAATGTCAGAATCTTTTAAACTTATAGTGTGTTAAATGCCGATCCAGATTTTACAGTTAATATCGTCCATCTCTCTTAATATTTATTAAAGTTTTATAGCTGGACTGGAGCTTATGTCAAATATTAACGTTTTTACGATCCATCTGTTTAATTTCTAAACGACGACCGATCGTAAATACAGCACGATATATAGCAGACTTGAAAGATCATATAGAAGATAATCAACAGTTTTATCTTTCTTGTGGCATAGGGTAGTGGTAGTGATGATTTGGTATATTTAAACAACAAACATAATAAAAAAGAATAGATCGATAATATTTCAACAAATATTAATTAGACTGTCGTTGACAGAGTTATACGATTCAACAGTACTCGAACGGACATAGACTTATGATTGCTGTTGTACAAAAAAAACACCTGTCATCCCTTAGTAGTGTAACGATATAAAACTAATGAAGTTCTCGGTTATGAAACATGGAATAGAAAGATCAAAAATAGACGTGTTTATTTGTAAATAACAAGAATTTAATTGTCTGTTCAAACTTCCCTATAGAGTATGTAGATTGTTTCACGTGTAATATCCAAAGTTGTTTATATGATTAGAATGATGTTTGTTTTAATGTTTATCAAAACATTTCCTGTTTTGATAAACAACAAGATATTGTTTTGGATAAGTCTGAAATATAATAAAGTTGAAATACTCTATTGCCTAACAATCATCCCTTCATATTATAGACTTGTAAGCCGGATGTTTTTGTTATTATTACAGGTCTAATAGTGAAGTTGGATGGTCTCTATTACAATATTACCAAACAGTTTTCAATTAAGCCTTCGAATTTTGATTGCATTTGAAAAAAAATGATCATCTGGTTGGAAGACTATTTGAAAGATTTTAGACCGAATAATAAGTCTATTCTTGTATGGATAGAAGGGCTCAAATTTCAAATCGTTTAGAACAACTACTAAAAAGGCATTGTTGTCATTCTATGGCACGTAATCGAATCTCACTTATTTTTTACTAATTTACTCATCCTCATTCTCATATGTCATACCACCATAAAATAGGTCGCTTATCAAACTTAACGAAATCATCGTTTTAGACAAGTTTTACAGTTATATGAAGATAGAAGGGAATTGTAAAAAATCTGTCTAGTCATTCGTATGAATATTAATATCATTTTAAATGGAAGACGATGTTTATGCTATACGACTCCTAGTCGTCGGCATTATGCGACAGTCCTTATTTATTTCGTAACTTTCCTCTAAATATTTATAACGTTTCTGGAAACCCTGGACATGTCTATTGTGTTATAGGTATGATAAATGGTGACAATATCGGAAGGCAACGGGAAGGACGTTGTCGGCTTCACAATAAACATTCATCCCTAAATATTTCATATTTCTATATGTGTGTATTCATCTTTAAATAAATTGTTAATTAGGATTGTTGATTTTAACATTCAAATAAAGTCTGATGCAATGACAGACCAATTTAGATTTAATTATTAAAATTAATTTGATTTTCAAGAATCCACCCCGTCACCCACCACCTGTGGGTTTGTCTTAGTGTCCGCCTTCAACTTGATTAAGGGGTTGATTTCTGTGTTAAGGGGAACGTCAAAAACGGATGGTATTCTTATTATATAACTGACGTTTCGTACATAAAGGCCAAGTGAATAATATAATTAAGATGTACAAAAGTCAACTCCCGGGTTAATATAGATAAAAAAAAGTATGATAGGGAGATAAGTAATAGAATTATAAGGACATCGTATGCTTAGAACGTCAGTCGCAATGTGCTAGATAAAAGCTAACCCGTGTCACACAACAGGGCCTGATAACGGGCACGCCTGTTCAATGGGTAGTATACACTTTAGAGGGTGGTTCCCAGATAACACCCGCACATCCCTCTATATTAGAACTTCATTACTTTGATATTGTCGATGTAGAAATGGTAAAGTACATCGACCACCGGTTAGTTCTAATTTCCGGCCATTTGCAATCTAATGATTCTGTCACCTTCCTCTGCAATATCGCAGATAACAAAGTTTAAGAGTAAAACAATCTGTAATGTGAATTAATTAATTAAATTTTGGGCATTATTTGGGTAATGATGACAATGCTATTTTACCGACCGCTGTGTAATTTGTGTAGAATCGTGTGATTGATGTTAGTAGATACGAGTAAACAGTGTAAAATTCAAATCAAATCAGATGACGATGACCCTCTAATTTGGTACGGCGAATTTGACTAAAATGTTGATGGTATTAAAGAGACGGTGTGTCGCTATGGTGACGGACGGCTGTCCCTCACTGTTGCCGGCAACGTTACCTGGGCAACCCATCCTGTCACCTATTTGGTTGTCATTTTTATTTAATGTCTTCAGAAGCAGTAGTGATTCAGTGTTTACACAAATGTTTACCGTATTTCAACAAACAACATTCTTAGAGAAAATAGTTTGTATGAATCACAACTGAGAACAAAAATTGTACAGTTTCAAACAGCTCAACTAGCAAAACTCAATATTTATACAATCGCCAATGTTGTATTTACTCGTAATAGAGCTTTATGAGGATCAGGCAAGCGATTACTGTTCTTGAATATGTAGAAAATGTTGGCGGTTATAAACTTTATCCGGTGCCGGACAGGAACGTGCTTTACGGCAATCCGGATGGATCCAACCTATCCGGTTACTTTATAATTAATCTGGTAACCGCGAAAAGCTGCTATACTATCTACCATCACAACTACATCAACTTCTTCGTTATTATAAAAAATCGCCCCATAAAAATCTTATTGTTCATACGATTATATCGTAAAGGTCGGTTGTTCATCTGTAATATATGTAACACATGAGTGATCTGTGAATGGTTTCTAACAATACGCCTCATCAGCAATATCATTGTCTCTTCTATGTGTGTAATATCATCGACCGTAATTAACTTGTTCGATTATCCCCTCAAACGGTTACTACTATCAAACTGCACTTCTATCTGGATATCATCCTAGGGGCCATTGATTTAACAAGTAGCTTTCTAGACGGATAATCCAGATATGATCAAAGTGATTAAATGTTACATAACAATTAAGTTGAAGGAGGCTGGTTGATACAATTAAACAATATTAAATATTAATTGTGAAAATAATTGAAGATGGTCGTGAATACAAACAAAATTTATTTCGATGTTTTTGTTTGATTGTAATGTGAAAATAAATTTGATCGAACAAAGGACTTTGTGTATATGGAAGCCACAAACATTTCAGTTTACTTCTAGTTTCCTCCTCTATGTTACAACTTTATACGTTCTCGCTTCATTAATAAATGAGAACAGACAAATTGCTTTCATTTAAGAACACAACGGAACACAAATTACATTAATAGATAATTAACAGAGGGAAAGTTTTATGTTTAAAAGTTATTTTTGTTGTTCACCATAATGTTTTATTAATAAAAAAAGACAGAAACAATGATTTGAAACTAAACGAGTTTCTATCTCTATAGGATGCAAAGATTGAAAATAACGGATCATTTCTAGACAAACTGTTCTTGAATCTGTGTGCAAATTGTAAAAAGATACATGCAACATTGATAGAACTGAAAGCCAATGCACTATCTTGCATAAATTTCAATTTAATCGATTGCTTCTCTACAAAGTTTTCTTTATATCTTTACGGATTATATTGAGGTACGTTTATTTTGTTTTATTTAAGCTTTATCATGTAGATTAGAAAATAAAGTTAGCTATTCTTGTATAAGTATTCATAAGGTTTCGGTAATAAAAACAAACATGTGTATGTTTGAAATGTTAAATTTGATCCTAGATAGATATACGTTTACACAATTGTTATAACAGGTGTTGTGTCGTTGGAAAATTCTTCAAGAATTTTAATGTGATTTGATTGTTTTATAGAAGAAACGGATAAACAAACAAAACGACAACTGTTTCATACATTTGCTACAATAATAAAATGTTGAATAAAACAAACTGTTACGGTTAGGTAATGGAAACAACGACAGATTTTCGCCTTAATTATACAACTTGTCTATGTTGACCACTTGCATCATCCAAATCTATGAGCTCTCTTACCCGTTATAATAAAAAAGCTATAGATTAAGGTGTATCCACACGAACCAAACAGTTTCCAGTTTTTGAAGTGCTTTCAGAGGAAATAACACAGCGTGCCTTATTCATCTATTAACTGGATTTTTTATTCTATCCCGTGGCTTTTTCCGGAAGGCGAGTCCTTTCTACAATCATTAAAATTGTGGTGTTTCCTCGAAATTATACGTCATGCGTCGAGAACATTCAAATTACAGTTGAGTACAACACAACATCTGTAGATAGACCTTCCTTGTTGTTAACAGTATCTCTTATACATACAGTTATCTACATCAAACTACAGACCCTGCCACTCTCTAATTATAAACTATAAACTAAATGGAATAGTAGTGGCTTTTTATTACAACAAAAACACACACAATAACCGGCTTGCCCTTACTATAATTTAACACCATATAAACTCAATATCCGATTTCAAACAGATGTGATTTTGTATAATAAATGGGGGATATGCGTGTTAATTATTTTACAGTAATTTTTTTATTTTCAGTTTTTAGTGTAGTTAATTTACGTTCAGATATAGAATTGCTATCTAATCATCAATTTTATGTATCTATGCAGACACAGTCACATATTCATGAGTCGTGAACGATAGAAGTAGGTCCATCAATAATCATTACAAAAACACGAGTAATGTAGAGAGCATGTTAGTGTAATTCACATGGTAAGGTAAGTTTTAATGCGATTTTAGCATTGAAATAGTGTATGTGCGTGCATAATGGCAGTAACTGCTACGAACCGGCCCCGGTGCATTCGCCGTACATACAATCCTTCAACTATTACTGTGTATTCATATGCAGGTATACTATATAGGGTTAACAGAACCCCTACTATGTAGACTAAAACAAAAAGGCAAAATTGAAAATTAAAAACAGTATATAAGCACCATAAAACTGAATCGTAAACACGAACCTATCAGAAAAAATTAACTTTTAAAAACATGTGTAATAGATGATGGTAATGCACGACATAATTGATAATAATCTTGGCAGACGGAAAGTGTATCGATAACCGCCCATAAAACGGAGGTATATTTTAATAGTTGTTGATTTTGTAATGGTCAACATTCACACCTTTCATTAACCCCGGCACACGATTTCGATATACGAATAGAAACTCGATTTTTGTTAGTATAGTTGATGGTCTAGCTATCCAGTCCGGCCACCCTTATCAATTTACCGTTTAAATCGTATGGTAATTATGTGATAAGGTTGCATGATTGTATAGTCAAATCGAATCAAATTTTAAACAAATTAGATGGTTGATGAGCATAGGCGCCATATAGATTGTAACTAAATCGTTGACGTTATTTCCTTCTGTTATTCGATTAGGATCTGATCGTGATGTGATTGTTGTTTCATTCTAGGATATAAATTCTATTGGACAGTAAAGAAAATATTTACTTTAGACACAATTCAAAGTTTAGAAAAAATAACACCAACATTTTGTAACTCTCTAAACAATCAAACATCAATCTTATCAGTTTTACGTATTTCTATAGTTTTAACAAATATTTGCTGATAAAAAAGATGGAAATTCGAAGACGTATCCAATCCGGATTCGATTTTATGCGCTTACAGTAAAATTCAAACGACCACCCATGTACGGAGCAGGGTTTCGAATTACATTCAATCTCAATAATGCAAAGTTAACCACCAATTCTGTACAATGTTAATACAATATTTTCCATTTCGTTTATGACACACCATCCCCTTCACAACAACATGTCGATTGTCGTATGACAAATCACGGCATTAACTCGACACGTAATCAATTTGACTTGTGAAAAATTACAAGAAATTGCGATAAAACTGTTATGCATCGGAACATGTAATTTAAGACTACAAACTTTTTTTCATATAAGGGTGAATAAATTTATGATACTGACGAGCTGTACGCTACAGCTGAATTTATAAATAAAATTGGAAAAGCTATGCTATACCTAATGATTTTAAGGTATTTTTTAATTAATAATAAAAGACCATCCCATTGTCAAATTTAACAAAAAACGGGTTTTCCTGCATTTGAGATTATCGTGCGAATAGGTGGAGGACGTTCGATTTGATTAATTTAAATTAAAATAAATTAATATTATCTGTTATGTTGACAGGCTAATAAAGTGGATACAAAAATCTTTAGAGCGTTTACCATTAATATTAGTCGTTGTTAACAGGAACTGCCTTGTTTTCAGATGAAGTTGAGGGTCAAAGGCGGTCGTTCTAGCTATATATTAGTTGGAAATGTGGAAAACACGTATTTACCACCGATATCTAGCCACAGTTGCAACAACCAACTGTTCCAAAATCGAATCTCTTTTTTTTTTTGTCTAATGAAAATGTCACAATTCTCATCTGTAAACGATATTTTCAAGATAATTTCAAAATTTCTTTCACTTCGATTTATCGGAAAAAAAATGATTTATGTGTTTCAGCTTTAATAGAATTACATTCTATTGTTGTTATGCTAATTCAAGACCATTCATATGGCTTCTAGGGAATCTTACAACAGACAGACTAATGATTGACAAAAAATTCCCGATTCGTTTCATAAATTCTTGTTACTTTATAACGGACAGTGTAGTTAGAAAGTCTTATATCATGAGAGTCGATTAATCATGGCCCACATCTGTTTCTAATTTGCTCTGGAATCGT